>JBAMBO010002628.1:0-107712 GCA_037044535.1 Lordiphosa magnipectinata | reverse complement strand
TTGAGAGGCGAACCGAAAAGTGAATTCCGGTCCCAATTTTTCACTGTGTAATATTTGCGTGGTTGGCGAGGGCAACCAAAAACTGTATTTGTATGTAACTTAAATTGCTGCATTTGCTATGTTTTCGTTGCTTCCCTTTTTGCTATTGGAAATGTACCGCTACTTCAGCCTGCTTACAGCTAATTGCTGGCTGATCGCAGCCGGCTACATATTTTGCCTTTGTTTTGTCAATTAGTTTTAGTTCACATGTGAAGCTGAGCAGATGCAGAAAATTAGAATTTGGACTATTGACGTGTGTGGAGCACGAATGTAAGTTAAGTTATACCCAAAGAGGAATGTAATGAATTTAAAGGAAAAACGAGAGCGTAAGTTAAAGTCGGCTCTAACCGACTTCGATATACCCGTTACTCATGGAAACAAATGTTTAATAGCCTTCCTGTATGCCTGAGGTGGGTCAGCCGAAAAGTATGCAACATTTTTTAACTCGGCTATTTATTATCCGCACAACACAGTGCGCTCTCTAAGTCTCTCTCTCTCTCTCTCTCTCTCTCTCTCTCTCTCTCACTAAGATTGCTGCTGAACGCAATGCTTAGGTTATGGGTGGGGTGGGTGGTGGGTGTTAACTGATCGTTTTTTGCTCATAACTTGAGTATCGTTCATCCGATCTTTATCATTCCTTCAGCAAATCGATAAATAATTTTGAGTACTAGATATCTCTAGAAAGTACGAACCATCTATCATCAAAAGGGAGATATGAGGTTTTTTCCAAATTGCGGGGGCGTGAGGGGGCGTGGCAAAAATTGAAAATAAACTTGATCTGCGTGCAGACAATAGGAGTCTACATTTCAAATTTGGTTGCTCTAGCTCTTCTAGTCTCTGAGATCTAGGTGTTCATACAGACGGACGGACGGACGGACAGACGGACAGACGGACAGACGGACAGACGGACAGACGGACATGGCTATATCGAATCGGCTGTTGATGCTGATCAAGAATATATATACTTTATATGGTCGGAAATGATTCCTTCTGGCTGTTACATACATTTGCACGACTTTAGTATACCCTTTTACTCTACGAGTAACGGGTATAATTAAAGATTTCAGCAACTTGAACGATCAATCAACATAAATCAAAGGAGCGTTTTTATTTTGGTTGGTGGCTCGAAGTACCTGCCTTTAACACGCAACCGGCACAGGTCCAGTGCCAACATTCTGAAATATTCTCCATTCGGAAATATCTCCGGCTTAGCAGCGTAAAATATTCACTTCATTTGGTTCTTTGGAATATTTTCCGCTGGGCTGTGTGATATAATAGGCGGAGACATCTGTAAAGCGTGAACTCGGAGACTCAAAGTGATACGTGAAACGTGGTCCGACGTGCTGGACTCACAGTTATACGCAGTCGCCATAACCTCAATCGATATTAGCTTGGGGCTGCAGCAAGTTGCCTGATGATGAGAACTTGAATGCAAGTGCGAAAGAGATGACCAGAGGCGCTCAAACCGGTGGAACTGTAAGCACGCTTGTGACAGCATGGTCAACCGGGCAGGTTAACGGATCGCCTGCTCCCGTTGAAGCACAAGGTGTAGTCGCCGGTAATGAAACGGAAGGTCATGGTCTTCCGCCTACGTCGTCTATGGGTGGTAGCACTGGAGCCACCTCAACCCCAATTCATCAGCGAACCGTGCCAGGGGCACATTTTGATAGATTTGTGTACGACACAGTAATCGGAAAACACTCATTGGGTGCAACGATAGCCGCAGCACCACTAAATCTGCCATTTCATGCAAACACGGCAGTGTTTAATCACGGAGCGGTAACGCTCACAACTACAACTACAGTGCCACTGGAGCCGGCACTTTGAATGGATCGATACCGATGGGACAGGTGCCGCTACAACAATTTGCAGGCGCCCACCCACATAACGCCCAGCCAGGGGCAAGGGCACTGACATCTGCTCAAATCAGTGCCAGGCATGTCATCAGCAGAGATCTGCCCGTCTTCACGGGCAAACCAGAGGAGTGGTTGTTATTTATTAGCAACTACGAGCAGTCTACAGAGCGATGTGGGTTCAGTAATGAGGAGAACCTCATAAGATTGCAGAAGTGCCTAAAGGGACAGGCCCTAGATGCGGTACGAGGAAAGCTTATGATTCCAGCTACCGTGCCGTATGCAATTGGCACTTTGCGTATGCTCTATGGCCGCTCTGAAATTGTGCATGCGTCGCTACAGAGAAAGCTCAGAGAAGAGCCGCCGATCAAGGCAGACAATTTGGACACAGTTATCCGGATGGCTCTAGCGGTTCAGAATTATTGCGCGACGATGGCTACTATTGGTCTGTATGATTATCTTCATGATCCAGTCCTGTTAAACGAACTCGTGGCTAAGATGCCAACATGAAATTGGATTGGGGCCGGCATCGATTGTCAAATGATGGCGTCAATTTGGCCACCTTTGACAACTGGTTGTTCAACGAGGCGATGTGCGCAACTATGGTCACTCCGTACGAGACAGCAAGGGATGACAACGAGAAGAGGAGCTCGGCCAGAAACACAAAAGAGCGAGTTTTTGTACATGAGGCAGTCAATGGCCATAAGGATTCTCGCCAGCAAAGTCAACAAAAATCTGAGGTTTCATGCCCAAAGTGTGCTGGCACACACCCACTGTCAGAATGCGATGACTTTCGATCTTTGGGCACGAAACGGCGGTGGGACTTTATAAAGGAGCAGCGACTCTGCTTCTGCTGTTTTAGGCGACATCTTGTGCGGCAATGCAGATCAAAGAAAGTATGCAGCGTGGATGGCTGCAAAGCGACACACAACGCCCTGCTTCACAAGGCTACCACGCAGAGTGGCAATGCAGATTATTCGCGTCAGGGCAACGCCAAGACCAATCATGAGGAGTCAGCTGTTATGTATCATGGCAGATCCACAACCAAGGCGCTGTTTAGATATGTACAGATTGTGCTCCATGGTAAATCAAAAAGCGTGCAGGCGTACGCATTGGTTGATGAAGGAGCTGCGTGTACGCTAATGGAGAGTGCTCTGGCAGAGGAGCTGGAATTAGATGGACCGACAACAGAGCTGTGTCTTAGATGGACGGGCGAGGTAACCAGAACCGAGTCCAAATCGTTGTCTGTGGCTGTAGACATTTCACCTATTGGTCATACGGCTCAGCTATACACTTTGAGAAATGTAAGAACTTTGGCCTACCTGGACTTGCCAGAGCAAAGTGTTGGGCCACAGCTACTACAGTCCAAAAAACATTTGTGTGCACTCCCGATTAAACCGTACAACAACCAGAGGGCTCAGCTTATTATTGGTTTGGATAATATAAAGTTAACGGTGCCGCTGGAGATACATGAAGCAGATGGTGACGAGTTCATTGCAACGCGTTGCAGAATAGGATGGGCAGCGTATGGGCGCGCCGCCACAAGAGATAGCAACAACCCGCGGCTGCTACATATTTGTCAGTGCAGCGAGTCACGAGGTATGGACGAGGCCCTTAAGAATTACTTTTCACTGGAGTCGATGGGCGTTAGCATTCCTAAAAGTCCATTAAGATCTAAAGAGGATGAGCGTTCCATGCAAATAATGGAGGCGGCAACAAGCTACCTGGAAAATGAAAAGCGATGGCAGACCGGCTTGTTATGGAAGTTTGATCGAGTAACATTGCCTGACTCGTATCAAATGGCGCTCAAGCGCCTCAAATGTTTAGAGGCAAAGATGTCGAAAGACCCGCAACTGAACGAGTTCATGGTGAACACGTTGCGGAACTACAAGCGGAAAGGATACATCCGACGGCTGGCGGATAGTGAGTTGGCGTTTAACGCAAAATCATGGTTTGTTCCTATCTTTACAGTCACAAATCCCAACAAGAAGAAGACGCGCTTGGTTTGGGACGCGGCCGCCAAGGCTAATGGCGTGTCGCTAAACGATTGTTTGCTCAAGGGTCCCGACACTCTGGCGTCATTGATGGGCGTGCTCATTAGGTTCCGAGAGCGCCCAATAGCCATCTCTGGAGACATCCGGGAGATGTTTCACCAAGTGAGGGTGCGGCCTGAGGATCAAGCTGCACAAAAGTTCCTCTGGCGCGATGGTGATCAGTCACGCCCCCCCGAGGTGTATGTCATGCAGGTTATGACATTTGGAGCATCATGTTCGCCAGCCCTGGCGAACTATATATTGAATCGCAATGCTCTGCGGTATGAAGCGGACTACCCGGCTGCCGTAATTGCGATTAACGGAAATACGTTTGTGGATGATTGGCTGCAGTCAGCGGATTCCGAAACCCAATTAATACAGTTGGACAAAACTGTAAATATGATTCACGCAAGTGGCGGTTTCGAAATGCGGCACTGGATTTCAAATTCAATGCAAGTGGTGAAGGCGCTTGAGGATGACTGCGAAGTTCTGGACAAACGTATAAGTGCGCATGACGAAGCGCAAGAGAAGGTCCTAGGCATGTGGTGGCAGCCTGGGAAAGATTTGCTGACGTTTGTGGTGAAGCCCGACTTGGTATCGAAAGCAGCTAGTGATCGTCAAACCAAAAGACGTGTTCTGAGTGTGATCATGTCAATTTTTGATCCACTTGGGCTGCTGGGGTTCTTCAACATACGTGCCAAGATCATTCTTCAAAACGTGTGGAGATCTGGCATTGGATGGGATGAAGCATTGACCATCGAAGACGAAGCTGATTGGAGGCACTGGCTGGAAATGGTTCCAAAGTTGAATGGCGTTTGGATTCCCCGCTGTATGACTTGGGTGAGTTCTGCACCAGCTGTGCAAATGCACACATTTGTCGACGCCAGTATAAATGCCTATGCCGCAGTCGTATTCCTGTGGGCTGAAGTAGATGGTCAAGTTTGTTGCAGTCTGGTTGCCTCCAAAACTCGAGTTGCACCTCTGAAGCCCGTCTCGATACCAAGGTTGGAACTGATGGCTGCCGTTTTGGGTCTGAGACTGGCCAATAGCATCGAAAAGGAAATGTCTGTTCATATTGCCAGACGCGTATTTTGGACAGATTCAAAGGACGTGCTGTACTGGATCCGATCCGATGCGCGCAAGTTCGAACAGTTTGTGGCGCTGCGTATTGGAGAGATTTTGGAAGGATCTGATGTGGACAGTTGGCGCTGGCTCCCATCAGCACACAACGTAGCAGACGATGGCACCAAATGGACCAAGACGCCTGAGGTTCATGGTTCGATAAGGTGGTTCAAGGGACCACAATTTTTGTATTTGGATGAAGAGTTGTGGCCACTGATGAATTTGGATTGTGGCCACAATGCATCCAGTATGCTGTACCACGCCGAAGAGGAGCAGAAGCATGCGTCTCCCTTGGGGTGTATCTCGTCTGACCTGCGGCGGTTCAGCAAATTAGAGAAGCTAAGAGCCGTGCAGCTTCGCGTACTGGACTTCATAAGGATTGTTTTGAAGAGGACCTGCGAGTCAGACCTTCAGAATTTGTTGCAACTAAAACGCAGCAGCGAAATGGATTTGATTTGTATTCGAGTCTGCCAAGAGGAGGAGTTTTTTGATGAAGTCAACAGCCTAAAGTCGGGACGCCCTATCACCGATCGCAAGAGTTTGCTGTTCAAGTGCTCCCCCTACCTGGATGATTGGGGCATTTTACGCATCAGAGGAAGGATCGACCAAATAGAAGGCGTCGAAGTCAACGTGAAACGCCCAATAATTTTGCCGACACGACATCGATTGACATATCTGCTGGTGGAATACTACCACCGCCGATATCATCATCTGCATAGCGAAGTCGTCGTCAACGAGTTGCGCCAGCGGTACTGGGTTTGTGGTCTCAGAGCTCTAGTGAGAAGAGTTTCCAATGACTGCCCAGTATGCCGCATACGACGTGCGAGGCCGAGCCCGCCAGAGATGAGCGACCTGCCCATTGAGCGATTGTCGCCACACACTGCACCGTTCACCTACACCGGGGTGGATTATTTCGGGCCAATCAATATTGTAGTTGGACGGCGCCACGAGAAGCGTTGGGGCGTTCTATTCACGTGCTTAACAGTACGCGCCGTACATCTGGACATAACGACATCACTCTCGACAGATTCGTTTCTATGTGTATTGAAGTCATTTGTTGCCAGACGCGGCTGCCCCCGCCGCATGATGTCTGACAATGGGACAAATTTTCGAGGCGCTAGCAAAATTTTGGTGGCGGAAATTGAGCGCATCTCACCGAAGCTTATTGAACAGAAATTCGCCGAATTGAAGTTTGTGTTCATCCCGCCTGGGGCTCCCCACATGGGTGGGGCCTGGGAGCGAATGGTTCGCTCCACGAAGTCCATTTTGTCCGAAATCCTGCCACAAAATGGACTTAAAGAGGAAGTGCTGCGAGCAGCTTTGGCCGATGTGGAGAGCGTGCTTAATTCTAGGCCGCTAACCTACGTTCCTCTGGAGACGGCCGAATCAGAGCCACTAACACCTAACCATTTTCTTGTAGGTCATTCAAGCGGATTGCGGGAACGAGCTCCAATGGATCAGCGTGGAGTTGGACTGGCAAGAGGATTTCGTATTGCTAGTCAGCTGGCAGACCAATTCTGGAAGAGATGGCTGCGTGAGTATCTGCCCACGCTCACTTGACGAACCAAGTGGTTCCAGCCGCCAGTCAGCCCTATTGCTGTCGATGACGTCGTCATAATAGTGGACGACGGATGTAAGAAAAACTGCTGGCCAAAGGGTGTGGTATTGGACGTACACCGAGCAAAAGATGGCCAGGTCCGAAGCGCCGTGGTACGTACTGCTACACAGCGAGTGCGCTAGTGAATTACGGGGTGGGGAATGTTGAGAGGCGAACCGAAAAGTGAATTCCGGTCCCAATTTTTCACTGTGTAATATTTGCGTGGTTGGCGAGAGCAACCAAAAACTGTATTTGTATGTAACTTAAATTGCTGCATTTGCTATGTTTTCGTTGCTTCCCTTTTCGCTATTGGAAATGTACCGCTACTTCAGCCTGCTTACAGCTATTCGCTGGCTGATCGCAGCCGGCTACATATTTTGCCTTTGCTTTGTCAATTAGTTTTAGTTCACATGTGAAGCTGAGCAGAAGCAGAAAATTAGAATTTGGACTATTGGCGTGTGTGGAGCACGAATGTAAGTTAAGTTATACCCAAAGAGGAATGTAATGAATTTAAAGGAAAAATTAAAGATTTCAGCAACTTGAACGATCAATCAACATAAATCAAAGGAGCGTTTTTATTTTGGTTGGTGGCTCGAAGTACCTGCCTTTAATACGCAACCGGTCCAGTGCCAACAGCAAGACTGCTGGTTATGATTTTCCTGGGAAATGGTAGGAGTGTGTCCTTCCCTTCCTGCAGGAATGCTGGATAAATGCTATCCGGCCCGGGGGATTTGAAGGGCTGGAATGTTCCAATTGCCCACTCAAGTCTCCCTGCGGATACAATGTTCTTGGCTTCTGCCCAGTCAGAGCCACGTGGGTAATAGTAGCTCTCTTGTTCGTCACATTCTTACATGGGGATGTTTCCCGGGAAGTGAGTGTCGAACAAGAGACGTACTCTCTCCTCGTTGCTCTCTGTGTATGCATCGCTTTAATTTTTGAGCGAGGTGTTTCCGTCAGGGCTTTGCCTGGACAGGAATCTATGTATCCAAGCTCCTTCTTTCGTGTCCTCAATGGACTCGCAGAATTTCCTATAATTCTCTCTTTTGGCTTTCCTTATTTCGCTATTGTATAGTGTCAGGGTTTGCTTGTATTTGTTCCAGTCCCCGGTTCTTTTGGCTTCATTAAAAAGAATTCGGGTCTCTTCCTGAGTGCCTCCAAAGTGTGATTCCACCAGGGAGCATCATTTTCTTTTCTCGACTTGCTAAGAGGGCAATTCTCTTCATAGGCATCGATTATACTTTTGTTTAATTCGTTTACTGAACTTTCCAGTTCTAGGGGGTGTTTCGGTGACCGAATCCTAGGTATATTGTTTCCCAACGTGGAGTAGAAGCCTCCCCATTTTGTTTTTCGGGGGTTCCTATTAGGGATACTTTGCTGTATGCTAGATTCCAATCTAAATTGTATCATTCTGCCGTCGGACATAGATTCCTCTAATGAGACCTGACTGTATAGGGGTTTTCAGCGACCTGTTGCTTACATGCTTACATGACATGACCCGCTACGTATCAGTCACGATGCTGTTCTGGTTTCTCAGCATTGTGAGGACCCATTCATTCACTTTGGGGGCACTCCTTGGGAGGAAAATGGTGATGTCATGGGGCGATTAGATATTCTCTCCCAGGGGGTACTCCCGTCCATTCTGTCAACCTTGAAACGTTGCTCATCAGACACTCCGCGGTCGTCTCATCGTTGCAGTCGATCAGCTAACCCGGCCGGAAATGGATTCCCGCGAAGCTGATGCGCTTATCCCAACATGCCAGGAAGATCTCTTCTAATATCGCATCCTCAAGTGTAGATAGCTCCTCTTGAGTGAGGTTGACCTGAGGGTATTCCTCAGGTACCACCGCTGCCCTCACCTTTTTTGCAACGTCTGCATACGTTGCTTGTGGTTGAATGGGCACTGAGGGAGGATTCACCTCCCTAACACCAATGCCATTTGCTGCTGCCTCTGCTGCGGTCCTGGAGTCTTTCTCGGGGGCTCCTTTCCAAAATTTTAAAACATTTGTCGATGTATTTGTTTGTTTGTTTGGGGTTTAATTTCGGCCGTCTTTCTTCACTCCAGTCAAAACACTTTTTGCCTGAGTTGTTCTCCTACGCGTTTCGGCAAATATATTGCCTTCTTCAGGGAGTCTGTATATTTTTTTATATATAAACATGAACACAAATTAGTCATACATACATATTGAACATATTACTTAAATACCTATTTTAGTGTCCGTCATAGTTTTGTTGTATTGCACGATTGTTTGTTGATGTCAGTTGTTTTACTCGTCATGTTTTTGTTTGAATTGTTGTGCTTAAATGTTCCTCTTGTGATCGCCGCTGCGTATATAAAGTTTGTCTGTTCAATGTCTTCCCTAAAATTGAGTGCATGCTCTCCCTTTTCTTGTATTCACAAGCTCTCCAATGTCATCCTCGTCTTCCATCTGTGTTCTAAGTCAAATACTTTTACGTTTTGGAAGTCAGCTGAGTGATTTGTTTTGTTGATATGTTGTGCTAAAGCTGTTGTTGTTTTCCCTTTTTGAGTGTCTCTTTTATGTTCGCTGACTCGCGTGCTCAAAGAGCGTTATGTTGTTCCTATGTAAGTTCCGTTGGAGCTCTCTCCCTCTGCTCCCGCGCATTTGATTTCGTAGACTACATTAGTGTTGTTTTCCTAGCTTATTTTGTCTTTCGTATTCGTGAAGAGGCGTATGTTGCTGCTATGCGGTTTGTATGCACTGGTCAGCAGTTCCATCAATTGTTTGGGGAATATTTTTGTTAGTGTTCTGTTGTCTGTGACATTAGGTATGTAGGGTATGCTTAGAAATTTCTTTTTATCTGTGTTTTTGTCTTTGGGCTTATTGTCGTTTAATTTTTTTGTCGCTTCGGTGATCAATCTATTTATGAGCTTTTCGGGGTAGTTATTTGCTAAAAGAATTTTCTTAATTTTAATATAATATGTCGGTCTGTGTTTTATATCACAAATGGTGTATGATTTACTTATTATGTTTTTTGCCGTATTTATTTTCTGGTTTGGTGGATGATTTCAGTTGAAATTTATTATTCTTCCAGAAGCCATGGGTTTTGTGTACCAGTTAAATGTCAGAGTTTCCATTTCCCTTGTTATTTCCATGTCAAGATATGCTAGTTTGTTGCGTTCTTCTCGTTCTACGGTGAATTGGATTCTTCTATGTTGCTTGTTGAGTGTTTCTAAAATTATGTCAACATCTTTGGCTCTTACTATGCATATAATGTCGTCTACATATTTTGACAAGTGCTTTATATGTATGTCAATTGTTTTCAGTTTCCCTATTGCATCGTACATTATTTTGTCTAGTACTATATTAGCGATTGTTGGTGACAGTGGGTTCCCCATAGGCATCCCAAATATCTGATTGTATACGGTTCCATTGTGTGTGAAATAGTTGTTGTCAAGTAGGCAAAATTCTGTTAATTCCTTGAATTTTCTTTTTGGTATGTTTGTGTGAGGGGCTATATCTATCCATTGTTCGATGTATGTTCTCTTGGGCAACTGTCGAAGGAATCTATAACATCATTTAAAGATTTCATATTTGATATTTGTTTATTGCTTTCTATTGCTTTCATAAACTTCTCTTCTTCGCAATCAGACGCTGAGTCATTTAAAGTTGAATTTTGAAAACTCTCATTAAGAATTTCTTTTTGGCGCTTAAGCATGTCTGCAATGTGCTGCTTTGCAACTTTTTTTTGGTCAGAATTTAACAAAGTTTGAAATCTCGGGTCTAGGGTACTGAGCTCATAATAGAAGAACGTTTATCGAGGCCCTTAGATAATAATAAACAATGTTTTGCTGAAGATTTTAGAACAATTGCTCGACATGAAAACCAAGCGTAATAAAAATCACTTGGCAGTAATTGTGAATGCTGCAGCTTTAAAGAAGTTTTCTAAATTCGCTGAAGCAAATTACATATATTTTGAACTACGTTCCATTCAGATGTTTTTAGGTATTTTTAGGTCAAATATTTAAGAGTTAGTAATCGTTCGCACATTTTGCAGGTTGAGTTCCGTCGAGTCACACAGTCTAGCACTGTTTTTTTCAATTTTTCTATATGCAAAAGATTTAAGATATTGTGAGTACGGAGTTTCTTACAAAGTGTGCGAGTTCTTCTAATGTCAAACTGAACTTCCTTAAAAAAATCGTTAACTAATAAATTGAGAGTGTGTGCAGCACATCGAACTGTAATTATAGAGTCCTCCAGGGAATATTTTGAGTTAACTTGGACATCGTCCAAATCAAGAAATGCTTTTGATTCACATGAGCAGCCTTCATCAACATTACATTCTCCAAAGTTACATACCTTTTTAAAGTTCCATTTAAAAGTTCTCCTGCTCGAACCATATTTGCTCCATTATCGACGGTGATAGTATAAATCTGTCCTGGGGAAATGTCGTAGGATTGGAGAACTTCTTGAATGATAGCAGTCAAATTAAGACTTGTGTGCTTTACGTGGACCTCTTTCATAGCCAGCGTGTAAATGCGAATCCCGTTATCTTTTTGAATCTGACAGTTAGTTCCAATTATGGCGCGATCCAAACGACTTACACAATCAACTTTAATTGACATCAAACTGAAATAAATTCGTAAAAATTTAATTTTGATTTAATTAGTATATTTCTGCAAATACATATATAAATATTTATGTGCAACCTTCTTAGTACATATGTAGATATTATGTATGTATGTAATTCACACGTGGACACAGTCTCAAATTCACCATAGAAATTTTGCCGCCAAACGCTATTGTGTCCCTTCAGTTACACAATTCACTATTCGTAAAATTCACTAGTCTTTCACGTATCTGCGTTGACGTCGACGTCGGGAGAGCTCAATTCGGTGTATATTTGTTGTTGCAACTTTACCCACAAAAAACCCAAAAAAAGGCCACACCTTGCGCTGCTCTCACAGGCAAAGACAAAATTTTTGCCAACGCCAAACTAAGTTTGCATACCCTTTAAATTTAAGCAAGCACTAAAACTATATTTTAGGTATATATTTTAGAATTTTAAAATAAGGGGCTTGGACAGGTCGTTTGTGGCATAGCTTTATGATGGACTTTTTTCATTATTTTTCCAAAAGCAATCAATTATTTATGGATCATAAATAAATGTATTCATATACTTTATATAGTCGGATATGCCTTTGCGTTGAGTAGGTAAAAGTAACCGAAGGTCAAAAAAAGATTAACGGCGCATCAATTGTTGCTTTTGTCTTTTACGTTTGCTTGCACGTCGTCACTTGCGTAGAAAAAGCTAAGATGCATTTGTGTTTTTACTGGCAGCGCGAGATGTTTAACTTGTCAATTTGTTTAATTTTGTTGTGGCCGAAATGATCGTATGTGCATTAATTATCTGCAGACTAGTTGCTGTGATGTAATTTTATGTGTTTTTTTATGTGTTCTTTTTCATTCAATTCTATTATTTGTGTTCTATATTTAGTTATTGGTTAATTATGTCTACTATTTAATATATTGATAAATAAAATGAGTGAATTAATCAAATATAAAATGTTGCGTGTTTGCGAATCGGGCGAAAAGTCCTTGGTTTATTATTTTATGAATTCATCTGTGAATTTTGCAACAATTTCATCGAAAATCTACTATGAATTTAGAGGTGAAATCATTGATGAAATCTGATACATATTCATATATGATTCGGTGGTGACTTCTTTGCAAAAGTCATGCAGGAATCATGGGTGAGCCATAAATGAATTTATTGGTGAATTCATTAATGAATTTTGCAAAGAAATCATGCGTGAATCATCGATGAACCTATACGTGAATTCATCAGTGATTCACCAATGAACGGTCATGCATGACCGCCAAGGACATGCCCATATTAAATTCACCACTTTTTTATATGGGAGTTCACCGATGATTCATCGATACCCTAAACCAATTCATCGGTGAATTATTGGTGATTTATAGATGACGCGACCTGACGGGGTGTTATTGAAATATGGGTGTATGCGTCACACGCACGCAATGCGCGTCCAGTAGCTGGTCTTCACTCAATTTTAGTTTCAGGAATGCTTGTTCCATCTGAATGAATTTATTTATGGTTGGCTGTTGATCAACTTTCTTTTGGCTCATTTTTTTTTTTTATTTTCCATTTCTTCGGCTACTTTTTTATGCTGACGCAGAATGTGCAACTTAGTTCCCTGTCGTCTAGTCATTTTAAGTCCGCATTCATGGCACACACTTTAATCGTCCTTTTTTATATATTTAAAAAACTGGATTCGATGCCATGTTGCTTTGGCAAGCAATTGAGATTTCACAATTAGCTTTAAATTACGCGTCTGTTGGTCAAGTGCAACTCTCACTGGGGGCGACAAGTGGGACCATGCATGTCACGACAATAATACAACAAAGTCAGAGAGCGTTCTCTCTCTCAGCTTACACCTCTTTAATGCATGATTTCACCTTGCAACTCTAAAACAGAGAGCGAGCTGAGAGCTGAACATACCTCTATTAGTTGTGTCATGCTTGAATTTTCGGCCCACAGCTTTTGTCTCTTTTCATCTTATTATATTAGCATGGCGACGCGTTGGCACGACTTCGCGACGCTGCAATTGGCTCAAAGAGAAGTAGAAAAAACAATATGCCCGTTCTCCGGTTTTTATTTTATTCTAGGCACTGTTATTTCATTGATACGAGCAAGAAATAGGCACGCGAGAAATTTAATAATGAAATCACTTTTGATGCATTTATAAAATTGTAAACATATATGTATGTACATTGTACATATTTGGATGTGAATAACATACACATGATTTAGGCTACTAAATGTACATACATATGTACATGTGTTTTTGACTTGGGAATTTATGCAAACTCGTGTATGTGTGTATATGTATGTAACGTCAAACTACAAGCAGGTAAAATAACAAATACAAAGCGGCTAGGCCCTATTAACATTCTCACAAGTTCGTCGGGATACGGGCCGCATAACACGTAATTGCTTTTGCTGTACTGCTGCCTGGTACATTTTGTATTTTGAGCTGGGGTCTACATGATTCTTTAGAAAATAATCGCATGTACTTCCTATTGCTGACTGTGTGGGCTTTAATTTTAGAGCGGAGTGCTTCTTGAAGCTCATGTCGCCAGTTAAGTATACTCCCAGGTACTTGTATGACTTAACAACCTCGAGTGGTGCGCCATCCAGGTTCCATGTTTCAATGCGCACTAGACTTCCTCTATTTTTTACTATGTTTACTTTTGATTTTTCACAGTTGATTTTTAGATTCCATTTTGTACAGTAAGCATGGGTGGCATCTATTATATTTCGCAGTGTTACAGGGCTTTCAGCGAGCATGACCATATCGTCCTCATACATTAATACTTTGAAGATATCTGTACCTAGCTTGGCTCCTCCGGGAAGCTCTGCAGCGATGTCATCTACGAAAAGTGCGAAGAGCAGTGGGCTGAGTAAACATCTCTGCTTGACGCCTTGGTTTGTTTGAAAATCTTAGGATAGTCATACTGTAGTCGTATTGTTGCTATAGAGACCCCGCAGCATGTTTATCATTTTTATTGATACACCGATGTTTCCCAGTTTCCAGAAGAGTTCGGATCTGTTTATGGTATCAAAAGCAGCTCTAAAATAAATGAAATATTAGTAGCTCTTCTTTCCTCGTGGTAGATACTCCTTCGCAAGCGAAGTGAGGACAAATATGCTATCCACCGTTGAGTATCCTTCCCTAAAACCCATGTGGTTCTCACTAAGCAGTTTATTGTAGTTAACAAAGTTCGTGAGTCGAGTGAGAAACATTGAAGCAAAAATCTTCATCGTGGCGTTCAGGAAAGAGATTCCTCTGTAGTTCTGGATATCATTCGGGCAGCCGCTTTTAAATATAAGGTAGAGAATGCTTGCTAGGAATCTAGGTGGTAATTGGGTAGTTTCATAGACCCTGTTGAGTGTGTCTTTAAAATACTGAATAAATGTTGACGTGGCGCTTACTAAAAATTCCGCTGGTATGCGGTCCGTTCCTGGTGCTTTATTAGGCTTGCTTTTTCCGAGAGCACTGACGGCTTCAAGAGTATCAAACTCTCGGCCTACCATTGTGTTTGGGATTTTCAAGTTGGTTGAGCACGTTTCCGATTCGTCGAAGAGGAGGCTATAGAAATATCGCATACTGCATGTATTAAGTTTTCTGACCATTGTTCAGAAGAATCAGATGATGCCAACCCTTGATGCTGTTGAGACGCTCGACCGCGAATCCCAGGCAAAATAGCAGCTCACCTCCCGCCCAACCGACCGAGAGGCGCAGACAATCACGTGTGACACGAAATCGCGTAGGAAGAGCATAAAGTAATGTTAACTACGGGCTAAATAAGTTAAAATAGAAATTTTTAAAGCAGGAAGAGAAGCTTCAGAGTTAATTATTCGGTGGAGTTTATTATAATCAGCACAGAGGACACGAAACGGTTCATGCGAGGCATAGTTAGTAATTCAACGATTTAGTGATAGGGGGATACGAGTTGGTCTAATAGGAACGTTGAGGTTAATTTGGCAAACCAACTCAGTTGAGTCGATTTCACCATTAATTAGCCTGTGTATAAAGATTACTCCAAGCATAACTCTACGGTTAATAAGGGAGAGAAGGTTAATCAAAAGAAGTCTAGTAGATTACGATGATAAGCGGACCTTAGTATTCCAGCCCAAACCACGAAGAGCAAACAATAAAATCTGTTTTTGCACAGATTCAATTCTATCTTGATGGGTCGAATATTGCGTAGACCACACACATGATCCATACTCGAGAATCGGACGGACAAGAGAAGTGTACAAGATCTTCGTCGTATAGGGATCATCAAATTCCTTCGACCAGCGCTTAATAAACCCAAGAACATTCCTGGCCTTACAAACAGTAGCAGTAACATGAGAGTCAAATTTAAGTCGGTGATCAAGAATTACCCCTAGATCATTTACCTCATTGGCTGAATCATTTAAGCACTCAAGTGGGACATTATCAAGCATATAAGTAAAGAATTGTGGCAAGCTCCTGTAAAATGTCATAACCTTACACTTGGAACTGTTAAGGTTTAATAGATTATCTTTACACCAAGACTGAAATGCATCCAAGTCAGCTTGCAAATTATAGCGGAAAACCAAATCGTTATACGTTAAACATAGTTTCACATCATCGGCGTACATAAGCACACGAGAGTGAGTCAAGACAGACGAAAGATCATTTATGAAGAGAGTAAAAAGCAATGCACACAAGTGACTACCTTGGGGTACTCCTGAGGTAACCTGGATTAGCTTCGAATATGAATTACAAAATATAACTTTTTGTGTTCTAGAACTTAGGTAATCAGAGATTCAACTAAGAAGGTTAGTTGGAAAACCAATAAACTCTGTTTATGAAGCAACAAGGAAAGATTAACAGAATCAAAAGCCTTACTAAAATCAGTTTAAATGACGTCAGTTTGCATCTTACATAAGAACCCTTTGATCCCTAATGATGTAAGCTCTAATAAGTTAGTGGTAGTAGATCGACGCTTCACAAATCCATGTTGATAGGGTGAAATAATGGAACTACATAAATGTTGCAGTTGAGATGTCATAATTCTCTCAAAAGCTTTAGGAATTGCAGACAACTTGGAAATACCTCTATAATTCTCAACATCCGACTTATTACCTTTTTTATGGAGAGGAATGATATAAGATTCCTTCTACAACACTGGGAAAGAGGATGACTCAAGAGACAATTCAAATAATTTATGAATAGGCTTACAAAGTGCATCAGCACAAAACCTAAGTACACAAGCAGGTACTCCATCGGGACCCGGTGCATACACAGGTTTAACAGAGTTAAGACCGCAAAGGAGAGAGCTTTCAGTGATTACAGGGCTAAAAATACAATTAGACCCATTCAACTGATAGGGGTATGGTTGATTCGCAAAGAAGCTAAAAGACGATTTGGTTGACGTAAAAACTCGGTAAACATATCGGCAATGGCCTGTTCGGTGTTTGGTTTCGCATTACCATACCGCACAGAAGAGGGCATTGTGGAAGATTTGCGTTTAGAGTTAACAAACGTATAAAACTGCTTAGGATTGTGCGAGAATTGAAGCCTGCAACGGTTAAGATTGTCTTTATAACATTGTGCGTTAAGAACAATAAATCTAGAACGAGCATCAACATAACGGGAGATATCAGATGATTTTTTCAAATTCGTATACTTTTTGAAATACCTTGACTTCTTGTTTTTCAAATTTATTAGTTCTCTTGTGAACCAAGGCTGCCTATTAGGACAGCGAGGGAGCTCAAGTGGAACACAAACATCAAAAAGCGAGTACAAGGTATCATAAAAAAGTTGTATGGCAACATCAATATCTGTACAAGTGTACAATTGGGACCAATCGGTTTCAAAAATTAAATCATTAAGTTTTAAGAAATCTGTTTTTTGAAAACAACGGGCTCTAGCCGTCGAGCTTCCAGAAGCAGAGCACACCGGAGAGGGCAATTCAATGGTAAGTTCCAATGTAGGATGAAAGGGGTCCTCAGGAAGAACCATCCGGTCAATTTGAGATGCAACATTGCCGGGGGGATCCAACAAAAATATTAAATCAAGAGATCTGTTTATCGAGTTGCGAATAGGATTAACTTGTGACAAAGACAACTCAAATAGGCCATCGATAAAATCATGGGAATTCGAAGGTAAAAGCGCATTTGACTCATTGTTCGTGGACCGCATAACTTCAGGCAAGTTAAAGTCTCCAAGTACAATCAATAGGTCACTGTTTGATAATAACAGAGAGATCAACTCAATGGCAGAGAGGTGGGAGGAGTAAATTGTGCTATAGGAATGTGGAGGAATGTAGGAACAAGTAATAAAGACGGAAAAAGTAGAAAAAGTTATTTTAACACTTATAAATTCGATATCATGGGGATTTAAAATATGTGTCAACGCCGACGAAAGGCCGGAATCCACAGCAATTAAAACCCTGTCCCCAGCGCGGGAAGAGTGATCGCATCTATAAAAGGTGTATTTAGAGGGAAAAACTGTTGAATCAGAGATCAGAGAAAACTTGTTACGGACTAATATTGTATTAAAAAAAAATATAAACAAAACAAACTCACGAGTCATCACTATTGTTAGAGATGCGCAATGGATGGATGTCGATATATCGGTAGATCGGTGTAGCGATGGCTTGGGGAAAGTCGTGAGCTATGGGGAAATAAGGGGTCAAATAGTTCCTGTGGGGGTAGAAAATTTCCCATCTTTTCAATTAGGCGGTTCACAGGGAGTCCGGAACTGAGGTCGAAACCCAAGGAAAGAGGAGATCAAGAATCAGTCGCTTTCAAGGGCATTCAAAGTCGAGAGGAACAAGTTGAAGAAAAATTTTAATTAAGCGAAAAAATATATAGGTATCCAGCGGCTAAATTTCCACAAGAATAAATTTTAAATTTAAAAGTGAACGATTTCCCGGCTCGGTGAGAAAGTTGATGGAAGTGAAGATTTGCAGTTTATTAATAAGTGTGTTTGTGCAGGTGTAGCCGGTCGTAATCGAGACGAGGAAGACCAGGCAGGCAACAGAGACGACAGGTCACCGGGGGAAGGATTGGCCACCACCTCCAGGTGGCCCAGGTTTTTATACACTCTATTTTATTTTATATAAATATAAAAAGAGAATCAGCAGCGGTGAAAAGGCTGTCGGGTCTTCAGCTATAATACATAGCAGGCTGCAGGAGGATCACTTCAAAGCACAAGGAGATGAAGATTTAGAAGACAAAAATACAAGTCCCTTAAAAAAAAAAAAAAAACCTTAAAACCATACATAAACACATCCATTTAACCATCAAACCTTTTAACCTTTAAAAACTCCATAGCTCTAAGTATTTATCAACTATTTATTTATTTATTTATTATTTATGTAATTACCGTCCCTGTGGTACCCAGGTTAGGAATTGTGAAGATGTGTGTTGCTGAAATTTTTGTTAAAATATATATATGTTTGAAAGTGCTAAGAGAACCATGATGGGTTAGAGAATTTAGCATGGGGTGAGAAGGACTTAACATAAGGCGGAAGTGAGGTGATTAGGGAGTTGGTCGACAACCATGTGGCAGCCAACTAATGGTAGTGAGGGCAACGCCACGGGCGAAGGATAACATCTACTTGCCCAAATAGATCCGAAGCAGAAACGAAAAGGAAAGTGACCGTAGAAAATTCCTAAAGAAAGAAGTAAAATATAAATTTTTTTGTTATCCGATTGTCCATATATCGGGGTCGTGCTCACCCCCGAGCCAGCCGTTAGCTAGCCGGCAACCGATAGATGGACTCAGAAAAAAAGTCTTAACAAACTAGAACATGAAAATCGAAAGTACTGTCTACAAAAAATTTAGCTAGTTTAGAACTAAGACCACGTCCATTTTGATAGGCTAGCAGAAGGGAGGACATTAGTTTTTTGACGCAAAAGTAGAGGTAGAGGCGCCAAAAGGGTTAGAATTTAAAGAAGACAAATATATAGGAGGCCGATTTTTCTTTTTGGCTATATACTCTTCGATTACTAAATGTTCCGGCCAGGAATCCCTTGAACAAATTGTTTGAAAAATTTTATGCACCTCAGGCACCTCCTGGTTCGAAATTTGGGACACTACATCTGATATCGCTAAACTGGGATCAGAGATGCCACTGTCTGTAGTGGTAAAGTCTCCAGTTCCAATTATATAGTATATTTTTAAATATCTTTTAAATAGGACAATTAAATTCGGCACCAAATAATCAATGTATACAGACCACATTCAACACTGGGGTCAAACAATTGGCAAACAGTTGGAGTAACCAGAAACAGCTTACAACTATTTCAAACAGAGAAAAAAGAAAGACAAAATTCACAAAACACACAGTAACTGTAATGCACACAAGTAGTCAGAGCGCGGGTGGACGCGATCGCGAGCGCGAGAGAGATGAGTGGGAGCGGGAGGGTGTCAAATACAATAAAACAAACGAAAGAACAAATCTAAATGAACAGCAACAGGAATGCAGAATTTGTTTTTGCGTTTCGCTTACAAACTAATAGCAACCAAATTTATGAAAGCTATTGTAAATATAATAGCCCGAGAACTCAAAAGCACAAGACAAACAAGCAGAATCGACAATAAAAAAATGAAAGAACAAATCTAAATGTACAGCAACAGGAATGCAGAATTTTTTTTTGCGTTTAGTTTTCAAACTAAGAATGCTTTACATAAGGAATTATAAGAGGCATTTAGATTTTGGTATATATTCTTGTCTTCTGGCCCATTTGTGAGTGTTGCCTGTTTTAGAGAGCCAACTGATTTTCTTCAGGCTTGGTCACATTCTTCATCATACCATGGGTGTTTTCAATTTGTTATAGTCGACCTTTGTATAAACTTTGCCGCTGACGATATGCAGCAAGTAAGTTCCTCAATCTCGATTTGTTGCTGATCTGGTATTAGCTTCTCCAGTTCCTTATCCAGTCTTGTTGCATACTCATGCGCTCTGCCTTGAATACACCTTAATATGGGTAAAAGCTCGTTTCTATTTTCAAAAGCATTTTCAGGTACTGAAAGTCTCAGATCCACTGTGAGAGGCATATGATCCAAAAGTTTGAATATTTCTCCAATTAAGTTGGTTCTGAAATCTCGACCTGCATATCCCCTGTTGGTGCATTTAAGTCTCTTATTATCATTATATTGTAGAGGTTGGATTCGCTTAGGGTATTGTAGAGGCTTTCGTATTCAGCTGTCCAATTATTACAATTCATATAACAGGGCAAGACAAAAAGGTTTTCATTAGTTAGAACGACAAAGTGAATACCCTAAATAATTCAATGTAAAGTACACTGTATTAATTGAATAAAAGACTGTAGGTTGTGCTTAAGACAACCTACATAGATTGTGTTAAGCCTCTGTGCTGTTCACTTAAAAAGTATGGACCAAATCAGTTTCGATGACATATCGTTTCAATCTAGCAAATCGAAAAATATAGCGAAAAACATCTGATAAAGGGTCCCAAAATATGCACAGCACCTTTTCAGGATCGCATACATCTTTGGGTAGCTAGATGATTGCTTCTGTATGATACTTTTCTAGCTCTTGTAGTTCTTCAGTTGAGTTGGAGACCCAATTTCGGATTGTGAATCCGCCGGATGCATGGATCTCTCTTACTTTGGATGCTATTTCGATTGCTTCTGTTTCGTCATCGAAACTATCAATCATATCATCGACGTAGTGCGCCTTACAAATGGTCTCGTGGGCTCTTGGATTTTCATTACGATGTTGTTCAGCATTTTTATCGCGAACGTTGTGAGCAATGCATGGAGCACAGCAGATCCTGAACGTCATTGCCTGCATAACAAAAATCTTCAGAGATTTTCTGTTCCTGTAAAACCACAGGAATCTTTGAACGTGCATATTGGACTTCTGGATCAGTATTTGGTGGAACATTTCCGACACCAACTATTCCTATCCGGAACGCCATCAGTACATCCGTTAACGGCGTAACAGCTTTATCCAATCTGTCCCAGTTGCATTCACAACGGGGCATCAAATTTGCAAAAATGCACCTAGGCTGAAGGGAATAAAAATATTTGTAGAACGAGACTTAACCATAGAGGGACAACACATCAAATCAATACTATTAATGATGAAGAAATACCTTAGCTCGATAAAAAAAACTCGGAAAGCTTATGAACACACAACAGCATTAACATCAATGGTAACTGGATGGCGTTCAACAACAGCAATACACTTATGTGACAAGAACAAGACGCACTGGCAAAGGTTAAAGCAATATGTGGTGAAGATCTTGATGTTGCTCAGATAACCTACGACGTCCTAAACGAACAATTGGCGACCAAGCCAATAATAAATCGGACCAAAATAATTATAGAGCCACATTCTAACAGGCTAACAGGCTGTCCATGTGGTCAGCAGTGAACAAAGTGAACAGAAGCGATCAGCGCCAGCAGCGAAATACAACGGGAAGCAACAGCAGCCGCGGCGACTGCACCATCGAGGGCAGGGGCACATGGTAGATGTATTATTTTTAAGCTTTAGTTCTAATAAACGACTCAATTGTAGAGGTTGGTCTCCTCATCGATGGAATTGAAATAATTCTTCTTTATCTGGCGCCCGAGGCAGGCGACCCGGTGAAAAGTCACGACTTCTCTAAACTTCCGGAAAAAAATCCGCAAGAGTCCAAAATCCACCAGCGAAGTCCGTGGGTATCAGGTATCAAGGCGTGCACAACCGGGCCAAATCATCATATCGCTGTCAACCACATCAGATCCATGCACCCAAAACAACGTGCCGTCGTCTCCAGCGTGGAATAGTTCCGATGCTGATTTTATAGGTAGTATTAAGACAAACAAACGACAGCTACATAAAATAAAAATGAGCAGCTAGAGCAAAAAATTTAACGTAAAAAGTTGAACAGTTGGAAAAGTTTGTGGTCTAAAAAAGACGAAGAAGAGTACAATTACGTTAGTACGGTAAACCTAAAAGAAGAACACGTGGAAAATTTTGAAGTCTAAAATACGAAAAACAGTTAAATAAGAGAACGAAAGGTAGCCAGCAATACTAGTGGTAAAAAGAGGTGAAAGAGAAGTGAAGAAGTAAAGCTCATTAGCAAGTAGACAGCTTAGAAAAGCATTTAGCAAAATGGTAGTCCCAACCGACAGTAACAAAATAACACAAAGTAGTCACCAAGCTTCTAACTCTCTCTTCACTCTTACACCAACGCTAGTGAAATTGATTAAAAGAATCATTGAGGAAATTTTGGAGGGCATTATTCAAAGGGTGCTAAAGCCACCTGAGCCAGCAGGAATGAGCGAGCAGACTATTCTACCAGAATTTAGGAATATGATATACGAGCTGGAAAAGACTTCTGAAATAAGGAGTCTCCAGAAACAATTGATTGTTAAAGCCTATAAGACACGACATTAATTGAACTTATTAAAATGCATTAATTTCAGCTGACGTATTTTCGTAGGAGTAAGAGAGACAGCTAAAAATACTGAATACTATAATGCCAAAAATATACCGGTTTCGATTGCCATCGAACGATAGATTAATGCATTAAATTGTACTTCAAAACTAATTATTTCGTCATTAAATTGATTTGCATCCATCAAAATGGACAATATTGAAAACCAATTGCTGCTACATTTAGCATGTCTAAAATTAAAAAAGTAAATTAAATTTTTTGAATAAAAAATAAAAAAAAGAAATCGAAATTTTCGGCTACTTGGCTGATGAATCGCGATCAAAAAGGCTTCAGTCATAAATTGCTGCCGGAGATCATGGACGAGGACACGAGAATACACAAGACTGTGCTTCGCATGACCCCACACCAATTTGGATCGCTTTTAAATATGGTAAAGCCATATATTCAGAAGCAGGACACTGATCCGGAGCTGCATAGGACCTGCAGAAAGCCTACAAGTCACATTACGTTACTTGGCTACAAGTGAAAATCAAACGTCGCTGCAATTACCTTTTCGAATCCTCCAGTCGACCATTTCCAGAATTTTAAAGCAGACAATCCCCGCTATTTATTCCGTGATGAACAAAAGAAAAGTATTTGGCATTTCCATCTACAAGCACAGCATCGGAAAACATTGCCAAAGATTTTTATGAATTATGGGGACTTCCAAACTGCATTTTTGCAATCGATGGCAAGCAGACGAGCGTTATCCAAAGCCGGGTCTACCTATTTCAACTACATAGGTGACAACTCCATAATTTTAATGGCTATTGGACGCGTGGGTGATGCAGGAGTTTGGCCGCACTCTGATCTTAAATATCTTGAAGCTAACCAAGCGCAAATTCCTGCTCCTTGCAAACTGACGAAAATATCTGTGGTGCTTCCGTATGTATTCGTAGCAGATGACGCCTTTGCTCTCACGAAATACACAATGATACCTTACACCAAAACAAACCAAATATTAAGCCGACAAAAATTTGATAATATGCTGTCACGAAATCGTAGGGTGGTGGAGAACGCGTTTGGAATATTGGCTAATCGCATCCAAGTATAGTTTCAGCCAATAAATAGAACTCCAAAAGATGCTGCACAAGTTATCCTTGCATGTGTTTGTTTTGCACAACTTTTTGTGGGAGGACAACATAGAAACGCGTTCGATGGCAGACAACATAGAAAACTAAGAGCTGGATAAAATAATTGCGTAAAATTTTGAAAACTATGAAGTTGATGGAAGATATGTAAGGACCACAAAAAAAGCAAAACAAATAAGAAACCAGCTCGAGCCATATTTTTCTGAGCATTAACGGTTCTGTATTAAGTTCACTTATAGCATATCATACTTCATGCATTACTTTTACTATACTTAAGATAAGTTTTATGTTGTTAAATATTCTTAAAACTTAGTCTTTATTTTTATTTTAGAATTAGTCAAAGTTACAGCTGGCTAGCTCGAGGTCTCTGGTTGAGTATAAATCTTTATAGCCAACACAAATCAAGAGATATTAATTACAACATTTTGGAAAAGCAATTGGGTATGTCCGTACAACGATCGCTGTTTCGAGAATAACCAAATTCTCTCATCAGCGGACTTGTTTTGCTGTGCACACTTCAAACAACCATCCAGTTGGTGGTTCAATCGGCGAATAAAGACATAGGAATTTCTAATGTTGTAAATTCGCAGCCCGAATTTCGGCTATGGTTTTTTTGTTTGAAGGTGTTTGTTTACCAATTTGTTGTAATTAATTCTGTTGCTTATGGCTGCTGCTAGGTGGTTGGGCTATCCGTCTAATGATCCTCCTTAGCAGGGCCACGAGTTTTTTGTAAATACACAAGGTATTTTTTGCTTGTTTTATAATATGAAAACTGTTTCAGCGAGGGCCCAAAGAATTAACATAAAATTAAAGGTCATTGTAACATCACTCAAATCATTTAGTTATTGCTCTGAGCTTAACGTAATTCATACTCATTGTTTGCTTTGATCAGCCCAGCTGCATTTTGCTCTCTTTGTTATCATTCTCTTTGGTCTCTTTGTCGCTTGCCTAACATTGTAGTTAGGTCTAAGCGGGCCGTTGCAGCTTCTGTACGGTCAGTTCTTGCAGTTCTGAATTAATTGTCGTTGGCACGAGTTGCGTACATACATCTTTGAACTCAATTTTGATTGCTATTTGTGAATTAGCAAAAGGCTCTGGCTTCGAGCAGCCACCCTTCATATAAACTTGTAATTAATAAAGGCTCTGGCATCAAGTGTTACCCTTCGCAAAATTCCCAATAAACTTTGTACTATAATTAAACGAAATTTCGGTGTTCGTGTTTTTTATAATTGATTGAAGGAATCATCTCCTAAAGGGCACTGAAAAAGCTCAGTGTCACAACATTTGGTGACCCGCAAACGTGATCTAAATATAAATATATATTCATATATATTATATATAAAGAGAAGTAAAAAATACGTTAAATGTGCATTTTGATGGTTATGGCCGGGCATACATAACCACAAAACCAATACCCTGTGCTGTGAAACACGCCGGTCAAGAACAGTTACTTGCCATACACGCGCTTACATACAGACAATCAACGGTATCAAACCTCTCGTCTTGCATTCTCGCTGGCTTTGCTTGATCCGCGCATACATACAAGCAGACACGCGCATACATACACACAGACTGGCAACGGATTTCGATTCTGTTTTATGCGAGTGTTTGTCGCGACCAAATTGTGAAAATGAATCTAAACAATTCAACATCTGTACCGAGTGAACACAGGGTGACTTTTTTAAAGAAAAAGGCTAAGGCAATGTATGAACGAGCCTTGGCAATGCAAACAAGACTGGCAGGTGCTGCTATTTATTCGTTTGATGAAGACGGGCTGATTGTTTATGAATAAAATGATTGAATAAAATGATTGAATCTTTTAATTTGTGCCATTCTAGTCTAGAAGAACTGGACTTTGATGAAGTTGGAAGCAAATTGCGCGACCAATTTGACGACTTGGCGGTTTCAATGGAAGTTCGCATTCGTTCAGCCCTGCGCAAGCGTACCTCAGGAATGCCTACGTGTTCAACTTTGCGCCCTGATGCCAACACATCTTTAACAATGGATCAGTCAACTTTGCGCACTGATGCCAACATATCTTCAGCAATGGATCAGTCTACTTTGCGCACTGATGCCAACACATCTTCAACAACGGATCAGTCAACTTTGCGCAATGATGCCAACACATCTTCAGGAAGGGATCATTCTACTCTTGTGGCCAAATCCAAATGGCGTGTGCCGGAGCTGAAGCTTCCAACGTTCAGAGGCGGTTACACCGAATGGGCGAATTTTCCTACGATGTTCCACACAGTCATCGACCAGGATCCCATCTTGTGCAAAATCGAGAAACTTCAGCACTTGCGTTCTTGTTTGGCAAGACCAGCATTGGATGCTGTTAGCTCGCTGGATATCTCAGATGCTAATTATGACGTCGCATTGGATATTTTGAACAATCGCTTTAATAATAAACGCTTAATATTTCAGGCACACGTCGCTGAGATTCTGAGGCAGGAGAAAGTTGAAGATGGGTCAAGTGCTAAGCTGCGCGAACTGCTGAGATCGCTGGGTGCATTATCGTACAAACTCTCTTCAAATTCCTTGACGCCGACACAAAGACCGAATGGGAAGAGATAGCGCCATCAAATGTGATACCAACCTGGGATAAATTTTTAAACTTTTTGGAAACACGATGCCAAGCCATGGAGAATGTGGAACAGGCTAGACTCACTCACATAACAACCAGGTGGGAAAAAATACAAAATCTCATCCTAGTAAGAGCAGTCTTGTTGCCTCAAGCGCTCGTATACCAGATTGTGTATTCTGTGGAAGCACAAGCCATACTGTTTACAATTGTACCCGATTTGGAAATCTTACGCCATTATTACGAATCAAGGAGGCAAAAAAGATTGGTGTATGCTTTAACTGCCTTAAGAAAGGGCATCGCAACAATACATGCAACTCTATTAGTTGCCGCATTTGCGGTGCGAAGCATCATAGCCTTCTGCATATAGCCAACTCCACAGTATCAACAACAATCTCTCATTCTTCATCATCTCAGGATTCTAAGCCGGATTCGAATTCCCAAAATTCCCTAATTGCTGCTTCATCAACAGAATCATTGTCCGCTCAGAATCTCAGTAACGACGTAGTGCTCCTTGCCACGGTAGTAATATTAGTCAAGAGTCGTTCGGGTGATTTTATCCCTTGTCGTGCTCTTTTGGACTCTGGTTCGCAAATACACATGGTCACTTCTCGCCTTGCTCAACAGCTTCAACTAAAGCGAACCAAATCATCTGTTTCTATATCCGGAGTCGGTGCGGCTGCTTCTTTTAGCGTTGAAGGTTCTGTCAACATAATTCTACAATCCAAAACTTCAGACTACCTTACAAACATTGTTGCTCTAGTGACCCCTCAAATCACAGAAAATCAAACGTTGTATGCCTTTGACGTTTCAAAATGGAAAGTACCATCAAACATTTGCCTCGCCGATCCACAATTTAATAAGTCACAGCGAATCGACTTGCTGGTTGGAGCCAGCTTATTTTCCGACATATTGTGCATCGGGCAAATTAAATTGCTACCTGGATTCCCTCTACTTCAAAAAACCCGCTTTGGTTGGGTGGTCACAGGAGGCGGCCATCAACCTCGCAGCGCAGCGCTACTAGCTGCGGCCAGCTCTTCAGAATTGGATCGAACTCCATCTGTTGGATTGGAGGAGCTGGTAAAACGATTCTGGGAAGTAGAGAATTCATATTGCTCCACTGAGAGAGCTACAAAAGAGGAAATTGATTGTGAAAATCATTTTAAAAATACATTCTCTCGATTGTCTACTGGAGAACTTAGCGTTAGGTTGCCTCTAAAGCTAAGGGAAAAGCATCTTGGGGATTCCTATCAACAAGCTCATCGTAGGTTTCTCCACTTAGAGCCGAAACTTCAACGCAAGCCACTTCTAAAGGCACAATATTCAGCATTTATGCAAGAATATTTGGATTTGCAGCATATGTCTCCAGTTGCATCACTCAGTCAATGCAAGTTTTTCCACCGCATCACTGCGTCATTAGAGAAGATATGACGTCAACTAGGCTACGAGTGGTCTTCGATGGGTCAGCTAGCACCTCAACTGGATATTCTCTGAACGATATATTGATGTCTGGGCCTACTATTGAACCCAAATTAGTAGCGATTCTACTCCGTTTTCGCACTGTTGCTATTGCCTTGACCGCTGACATTTGTAAAATGTATCGCTGTGTACGGATGTCCCCTTTCGACAGTTTTCTCCAGTGCATACTTTGGCGTGATTCACCTGATGAGGAATTGAAAGCATTTAAATTGGACACAGTCACATATGGCACGAAGCCAGCCTCGTTTTTAGCAGTCCGTGCAATGCACCAGCTCGCTAGAGAAGAATGCTCGTTATTTCCAATCGGCTCTGAAACAATTTTGCGTGACTTCTACGTTGATGACATGCTCACAGGAGGAAATTCATCACGTGATGTTCTAGAAATCGTTCAACAAGTGTCAAGCCTGCTTTCCAAAGCCAATTTCAAGATCAGAAAATGGTGTTCAAATGATCCAGAAGTTCTGGCTCAAATCCCAAATGAAGACAAGGAAACTTTTGTAAAGTTTAGCGACGGCAGTGACATAACTAAAACTTTAGGACTAGCATGGAATCCGGTTTCTGATGAGTTACTCTTTTTCGTTTTCGCCCAGTCAAGCTCCAGCAAAGCCAACCAAACGAGGAGTCTTATCAACTATTGCTCGCTTTTATGATCCTCTTGGGCTCATAGGACCAGTCATCACTAAATCCAAAATTTACCTGCAGCAACTATGGAAAGAAAAACTTCAGTGGGATGAGAGTCTGCCTGTTGAGTTGAATACTGCTTGGCTCAACTTTATTGGAAAATTTGGAACTATGCTGAAAATGTCCTTTCCTCTCCTATCAGTCCTTTCAAGCAGCGAAATTGAGATACATGGCTTCTGTGACGCCAGCATGAGTGCCTATGGTGCATGTATTTATGCAGTATCGCCTGGCAGCAGCGGAAATAACGCCCATCTGCTCTGCTCTCGGTCTCGGGTAGCTCCCCTTAAGACAATCACTATACCCAAACTTGAATTGTGCGGAGCAGCTCTGCTCTCAAAACTGATGCATGAAATTTCTAAAATGCGATTGTCTTGTTCCTACTACTGCTGATGTGATTTAACCGTAGTATTGGCTTGGATAAAAGGCGAACCATCCAATTTCAATGTATTTGTAGCTAATCGACTTTCTATCATTCAAGAGCTCACAACTGGAATGGACTGGCGCCACGTTTCAACTGAACTCAACCCCGCAGATCTACTCTCAAGAGGTACACTCCCTGCTGAACTCATCAAATCTTCACTCTGGAAGCATGGACCTGGATACCTTGGTAGCAGTAAGTACGCGTGGCCTGCCTCTCCACATTCAGCTCAACCATCGCTTGAGTTACGCAAGACGGTTTTGGTCTCAGCATGCCCAGTGAAGGACGTTGTTGAAGGATCCAAATTTGCCAATTCCTTTTCCAAAATGCAACGAGTTTTTGCCTATGTGTGCAAATTTATTCATGGAAAAAAATCTGCCATCAGTGTTTCTGATCTTCGCATGGGAACCCAATTGCTTTACGCAACAATCACGATTGGGTCCTGAGATTTTAGCGCTGAAGTCATGCAAGAGCTTAAAACCATCCAACTGCATTGCTTCACTTGCCCCATTTCTGGATGATAATGGTTTGATTCGCGTGGGCGGTCGACTTATAAATTCCACACTGGACTTTGATGCTCGGCACCCAATTGTATTGCCAAAAAATCATCCCATTACCACAGCTCTAATTATGCATTATCACGAGAAGAATCTACACGCAGGACCTCAATCGCTATTGGCACTTATTCGGCAGACCTAATGGCCGATAGGTGGACGAAAGACGGTGGCACATGTAATCCAAAAATGTGTCAGCTGCTTTCGAGCTAACCCGTAACGCTTGAGCATATAATGGCGGATCTTCCTGTGGAGCGTGTGAGCGAATCTCGATCTTTTTTGGTGTCCGGAGTGGATTACTGTGGACCATTCCTGTACAAGTCGGAAGTGCGTAATCGCCAGCCTGTCAAGTGCTATATAAGCCTTTTTGTATGCTTCTCCACTAAGGCTGTGCACTTGGAGCTGGTCAAAGATCTCTCAACACAAGCATTTCTCTCAGCACTTCGTCGCTTCATTTGTACCCGTGGCCGACCAATTCGCATTTGGTCAGATAATGCTACCAATTTTGTTGGTGCACGAAATGAGCTTGCTGAGCTTAAAAACTTATTTCTGAGCGATCCCCATCAAGAGGCAGTTTACCAGATGTGCTTGGATGACTATATCGACTGGCGTTTCAAACCTCCAAGATCTCCACACTTTGGTGGATTATGGGAGGCGTCAGTGAAGTCTGCTAAACATCACCTACGCCGTACTCTTGGATCGTCTTTACTTGGATTTGATGAGCTGCGCACGCTTGTGTGCAACGCTGGCGCCATTATTAACTCCAGACCATTATTTCCCATTTCAGAAAATCCATCAGATCTCGATGTATTCACTCCAGCCCATTTCCTGTTCGGCGCGCCCATCTCTTCCTTCATGGAGCCTGACTTGGTGAAACTCAAAATGGACCGTCTTGACCGTTGGCAGCGCGTGACTCAACTTCAGCAAATCTTTTCGTCTCGCTGGCGTGAGGAATATTTATCCTTTCTCCAGGAGCGTTCAAAGTGGCGTACCCAAAGGCCGACGCTACAGATCAATGACGTTGTCCTCGTCAAGAACGAAAATTATCCTCCTCTCAAGTGGCCTTTGGCTAGAATTATTCAGCTTATCCCTGGATCCGATGGCGTCTCTCGAGTGGCTTTGATTAGAACAGCCGCAGGAGTCAGCCGCAGAGCCATTGCTAAACTCTGCCTGCATCCTCTGCGAGATGATGTTGAAAGCGCCAAGCTTCCAACGGAGGGAGTATGTTTGGGAGAGGGCCCAAAGAATTAACATAAAATTAAAGGTCATTGTAACATCACTCAAATCATTTAGTTATTGCTCTGAGCTTAACGTAATTCATACTCATTGTTTGCTTTGATCAGCTCAGCTGCATTTTGCTCTCTTTGTTATCATTCTCTTTGGTATCTTTGTCGCTTGCCTAACATTGTAGCTAGGTCTAAGCCGACCGTTGCAGCTTCTGTACGGTCAGTTCTTGCAGTTCTGAATTAATTGTCGTTGGCACGAGTTGCGTACATACGGGCTCGCTACCATCATTTGAACTCAATTTTGATTGCTATTTGTAAATTAGCAAAAGGCTCTAGCTTCGAGCAGCCACCCTTCATATAAACTTGTAATTAATAAAGGCTCTGGCATCAAGTGTTACCCTTCGCAAAATACCCAATAAACTTTGTACTATAATTAAACGAAATTTCAGTGTTCGTGTTTTTTATAATTGATTGAAGGAAACATCTCCTAAAGGGCACTGAAAAAGCTCAGTGTCACAACAGAAACCTTTTTTTTGGTTTTTATTACAAACATTATGGCGTACTGACCATTATTTATATGTTTAAGGGGTTTAGTGACCTGTTTCTGATTTTGGTCAAAGTTGCAGCTGGCTAACTCGAGGTCTCTGGTTGAGTATAAATCTTTATAACCAACACAAATCAACACATATTAATTACAACATTTTGGAATAGCAATTGGGTATGTCCGTACAACGATCGCTGTTTCGAGAATAACAAAATTCTCTCATCAGCGGACTTGTTTTGCTGTTCACACTTCAAACATCCATCCAGTTAGTATTTAAGCCTTTTTCAATCGGCGAATAGGACTTCTTTATGTTGTAAATTCGCAGTCCGAATTTCTTCTATGGTTTTATTGTTTGAAGGTGTTTGTTTACCAATTTGTTGTCTGCTGATGAGAGAATTTGGTTATTCTCGAAACAGCGATCGTTGTACGGACATACCCAATTGCTATTCCAAAATGTTTTAATTAATATATGTTGATTTGTGTTGGTTATAATGATTTATACTCAACCAGAGACCTCGAGCTAGCCAGCTGTAACTTTGACTAAAATCAAAAGCAGGTCACTAAACCCCATATACATATTTTTGAATTATATATTTTACGATCTTTATATGTTGTTGGTCATTTCTCTCTCCAATTCTGTCTCTAGTCCCAACAGAACTTTGGTCAATAATTTTTCGGCTTTAATTTGCAGATCTCTGTCAAGCCGACTTATGCTCTGGGTTAGAATGTTCGTATAATGGTGCATTCTGTTTGGCTCAGATGCGTTTTTGTGCACAGCTGATGCAATACCAATACTGTTGACCGACTCAATCAGCATACTAGCAACTTCGACTTCTTTATTTGCCATGGACCGCTTCTTTTTTGTGACATGTATTGGGCCTTCCTTTCTAGAAGCAGAGCTCGCTGAAAGGTTATCAATTGTTTCCAACATCTCCGTAGGATCACGACTCTCCAGATCGTCGGTAGAGTGAGAGTCATTTCTCTTGGTGCTATCAAATACCTTCGATTGCAGCGAAGGCTCACCACACCAAGGCTCTTTCTCGCAGAAAGAGTCAGTCAGGCTGCTGTCTGAAAAGTCCAAAATCCAGAAATACACAAAATGTATGTACAAATACAAACAGATACAAACAAACACACACTCAAATGTACACTGATCGCTCTTTTGTTAAAATTATTAACAGATGGCGTGGGGTTTCCTATCCCAGCCAGAAAGTCCATCTTTGATTTGTTTTTCCCATTGTTGATGGACTCCAGTGATTCAGCACTTTAGCCGCTCTTCTTAGCCTTAAACAATCGCTGGCTCTCACGATTGTAGTATTACTTTAAGTTGTTACATTTTCTTGAAATATCAGCTGAAGTAATCAAAAGAAATGTTTCACATATTACATATTTTATGTACACATATACAAAATTTCAACATTTTACTAACCTTTAGTGATCTGGACTGCAGGGGAAAATTTGATGTTTATGTCCTCCGCTAGCTTCTGCTAAAACTCACACTTCTTCGGCTTCAGCTTATACATTGGACTCGTGTGATTCCACATGTACTCCGCGGAATGAAGGCTCTCAATGAGGAAACTGCAAATTTCCTTGCTAAATACAGCTTTTGCCATTTTCTAACTGTTTAATACCACGAATATGAAAAGTGTGACCTTGTGTACATACGATAGAAATCCCGAATCAAAAACATGTATAGCTGTGCCGCTCACATGCATTTAATAAATGCAGCAATTAATGTCTTGTCATATAGGCTTAACGGGACTTTACCGGGACAAGGCATTGGACACTTTTATTCGGGGACTGAATGGAGACCTATCCAGGCAGTTAGCAGTAAGAGAGCCGCAGGATCTCAGCCATGCCCTGCACCTGTGCAACGCACTTGAAAACCCATGTGTAAGAACTGGGTTCAAAATATATCAAATCAGAGGGATCCCGCAGGAAGGCGACACTTGCCTTTCCTGATTAACAGGCCAAATGAATTGCATGTGAACCGCCAAGTACGAAACCATCTCGCGTACTCAAAGAAGGCGTTTGGCACACAGGGGCAAGTCCCTCAGAGTCAGCAACCTAGAGTTTTCTCGCGCCCAAGCCCCGCGCAGCCGTACAGGCCATCGACAACCGGTTCCCAATAACAAAATTTGCCTTCACATAGAGCTTTCATTACAAATATGGCAGGGAATGCAATGTCGCAGACAAATCAGTTTGACCAAGCAGGAAATGCAGATTATACGAACAGGACTCGCAACGAAGACCAGTTAAAAATCGTCCGATCAGTTCTAACCAATACAAGCCATCGTGTCACCCTCCGAATCAATTCCACCTACAAACTAATTATGATGTCGAGGGGACGAAGCTTGAAGTAGAGCAGGCTCATTGGAGCACCATTTCCTTATTGGTAAATGTCCTCTGCGTAAAAGCTCCTTATCTTGTTGGCGAGTTTTAGCGACTACTTCGATAGAAGCACCTCCTGAGATTAGGTCATCCACATAAAAATCCCTTCTGACGATTTTCGCCGCAATCGGGAACTCAGTTTCCTCATCATACGACATGTGCATGGCCCGAATGGCTAAAAATGCAGCTGGTTTTGTGCCGTATGTTACGGTGTCAAGTGTATAGATTTCAATTGCTCCATCAGGACTGTCTCGCCACAAGATCCATTGCAAAAGTTGGTCGGGGTGAGCCATGCGTACGCATCTGTACATTTTGCATATATCACCGCATAGTGAGACCCTATAGAATCTGAACCGAATCAGTGTATTGAACAGCTTTGGTTGGATAGATGGGCCAGCGAACCAAAGGTCATTGAGGGAAAATCCTGATGTGGATTTAGCTGAGCCATCATAAACGACACGCAGTTTAGTTGTTGTGCTTTCCAATTTCTGCACGCAGTGGTGGGGCATAAAGAATTGCTGCTGAAATAGCTGCTCGCATAAAGCATCCTCTTCCGAAAGCGCAGAAGATGATCCGCAACATCTGTGAATTTCCCAGAAGAGCTTTAGAATTACGGACAAATCGTCGGTTTCCGTATGCACGCTTGGTTCTTTAATCATTGCAGCAAGAGCGAAGCATTTGCCATTGGCTGTGGATAGCCCTCCAAGAACAAACTTGGCAAATGACTGGCAATACGTATTTGGCCAACACACAAAAGGTCAAAAAAGATTCCTGCACCAATGAGTAGATCAATCCGTTGACTCTTGTGGAAAAGTGGATCGGCGAGGACGATGTTTTTAGGAATGCTCCATTCGCTGCGGTCTACGTCAAAATGAGGCTGATGATCGGTAAAGGTTCGCATAATGACAGCCGAAAACGAAGCACGATAGCTTGCGTCGGAGGCTTGAGCCATAATCTTGATTGATTTACTGGCTGATTGCAGGGACGAATTCCCTATGCCCGAAATGGCGACATGAGAGCGGTGAGCTTTGAGCTGGAGTTGGTTGGCTAGGCGAGATGTAACGAAATTCAGTTGCGATGCCGAATCGAGAAGAGCGAGACAAGGAATAAATACTCCAGATCGGCTTTGAACCTGCACAATAGCAGTAGTGAGCAACACGTAATCCTGATCTGTAGAGTCTTTAGGTGGAGTTGGGTGCGGTGGTAGAGACGAGAGATGACGCTGGATGCGTTTGAGTGTCAGCAAGTGGCTGTGGTTGAGAAGTGGAGAGGTTCGGTGCTGAATCCATATGCAGCAAGGAATGGTGCTTTGATGAGCAGTGTCGGCAATGCCCAGACTTGCACTGCTGCAAACTATGCCCTTTTCGAAGGCAGTTTAGGCAAAGACAGTTTAGTTTAGAAGCGTTTGGCATAACGCACAAGATGATGAATGTGTGATTCGATTTAAAAGTTGATTTTCCCACCTGATTGCTATGCGATTTGGTTACCATAGCATTTTCTATGTTCTCCATCATAAGGCACCTCTTCTCCAGAAACGTAGACATCTCGGTCCATATGGGCAATTCATCCGTGCGCAGAGCCTCCTCCCACTTCTCAAGTGCGTTTTGATCCAGTTTTGATAATATGAGATGAATAAGCAAACCGTCAGAAATTTGCTCGATTTCTGCCATGCTTTTGAGAGCGCGCAGGTGAGAGTTGACTTTTGCCATAAATTCGCGCAAGCCAGCAGCAGAACCCCTCTCAACACCTTTTAGCCCGAAAATGGATCTCCCGTGTGCCTGGAAATGTAAAAGCTTATTTTCAAATCGTTTCGTTAACAATTCGATGGCAGTTGTATAATTCTCATCTGGGGGCTCCAGTGAACGTATTGTGTCCAATGCAGGAGCACTCAGGCAGGATCGCAGATGCTGGAACTTTTCCACTTTGCTTATGACATCTTTGTTGCCGACCACCGTTTTAAACATTGCGTAAAAATTTGACCAGTCGATGTACGCACCAGAGAATTTGGGAAGTTGCAATTCAGGCAGCCTACTGCTGCGCGTCACAGACGTAGCTGTGCCCTTGTCCTTGTCATCGGACTCTTTATGAAGCGCAGTTAAATTTACAATGGAGGGCGAACGCAAACAATATAGAGCTCGAGTCAGCTTTGATTTGGCCTAATATAGGCTCTCCGAGAACTTTTGCCGCGCATCGCCGGCCAGCTCCAACTGGTTCAGTTTCTCAAGGCAGGTTTGGGCTGAATCTAAATCGGCATACATGCAATTGATTCCTTCGATCCGCACTTCCAAATCAGATTCGTCAAACGACGAGATTTCTTCAGACTCGTAGAATTTATTTTGCGCCTGAGTTTACCGAAACAGAGAGTCTGTTTTGGCTTTATAAAAATCCAACTCAGTCACTAGAATTTTTATACGACTAACTGTTCAAAAATGTTCAACACCAATGTCACTCACTCAAACACCAAATATGACCAGCACAAAAGGGAACGAAAATCAAACTTTCGGCGCTTTGCTATACCTATGGGCAAATGACCTAATGTCCGCAGAATCACACCACCTTTATATAAACACACTATGTATTCGCGGGTACTAACCAACTGTAACATCGAAACAGTTTTAGAAGCACTGGTCGCTCGAATTAGCAAGCCAATGTATGCGTGTGTATGTATGTGGTCTTGGCACCTAATTATGCACAAGACGCAATCAAAAAATTATTAATTTTACTATAATTTTCATGAACAATATCACGTCGGGGTCACAAATATTTTGGGGAGATACTGTTTTGCATCCCCTTTCGGATAAAACAATTAGTTAATATTGCGAGCACCTGGAATGTTCGCACCCTCAACAGAGAAGGTGCTGATATCCAGTTGGTGAATGTCCTTGAGAAATATTCATCGGACGTTACCGCACTTCAGGAAATGCGATGGATTGGACAGGGGAGCATGGTGAAAAGAACATCAACAACCAATGCACCCTGGGAGATCTACTACAGCGGACATGCTTCCAAGCATGAGTTTGGATGCGGCTTTGCAGTCAGTGCAAGCCTTCGTCGCTCTGTCATCAGTTTCACACCAGTGAACATGCGACTAGCCGCACTCAGACTTAAGGCTAAATATTTTAATATTAGTCTTATCTGTGCACACGCCCCAACGGAAGACAAGGGCGCTTCGATAAAAGACGAATTCTATGAGCGCCTGGAACAATTATATGAGCGCTGCCCCGATCACGACATAAAGATCGTGCTTGGCGACTTTAACACTAAAATTGGGAGAGAAAAAGTTTTTGGCTCGACAGTCGGCCGATTTAGCCTTCATGAAACAACCTCCGGTAACGGAGAGACGCTAATAGCTTTTGCCGCGGGCAGGAACATGGTCATAAGTAGTACCAGGTTTAAACATCGCGACATCCATAAGGCGACCTGGAAGTCCCCTGATCAACTAACGCGAAATCAGATTGATCATGTTGTGATCGACGGAAGGCACTCATCGAGTGTTCTAGACGTGCGTGCGATTCGAGGTGCCAACATAGACTCGGATCACCACCTTGTTGCAGCCAAAGTGCACACGCGGCTCAGTGTGGCACATGCCTCACGTACTAGTACACGTCGAAAGCTAAAAGTCGATAAGCTGCAATCACAACGGACCTCTGAAGCCTACACAGCTAAACTCACCCAACTGCTCAGGGAAAACTCACCATTCCCTTCTGGTGTAAGCGAACAGTGGAATCACATATCACAGCTATGCGTCAGTTCTTAAAGCTGGCCCTCAACTACGCGCCCAGGTTCCTCAATTGCAGCAGCAGTGCGATTCGCGGCCCCGACGCCAGCAACAGACACAGGTGCTTGTTCAGCATGATGGTCCTAATACAAGCACTCACCAACGATATAGGAGCGGTAGCCGAAGTACCCCGAGTGTTCCGGAATATAAACGAGATGACCTTAGTCGTAAGCTTGATCAACTTATAACTCTTATGGTGGATGAGCGTTCTCATCCTGCTACTTCAACTGGTGCAAGTAATCTGGAAAATCAGATTGGCAAAATGATTGAGATGATGACTAATATGATGTCAATGATGACGGCTATTCTGCCATGTCTTCAGGCTAATGGAAACCGCAATGTTTAGTACATCGACCACTTCTAATTCATCACTCACAGTTACTAATAGAATCATAAGTAATCAAAGGAATAACGTTAACAGTCTTAAAATTGCTGTCTGGAATACTGCGGGACTTCTTAATAAAATCAATGAATTGGAGTTGTTTATGATGCGAAATGAAATTGAAGTAATGATAGTAGCTGAGACGCATTTGCGTGAATTTGATACTATTAATATAAGTGGTTATTATTCTTATCTGGCTAATCATCCGTCTAATTCTAGGCGTGGAGGGGCAGCTATTATTATCAAGTCCAATATTCAGCACTTAGCACTCACTCCTATCACCATGCTTAAAGTCCAATGTGCTGTAGTTGCGATCACCTTGCTTAACGGTACCATTCTTAATGTTGCTGCTATTTATTGTCCTCCGCGTGAGAAATGGCTGCTCCAAGACTATAACCATCTCTTTAGACAGCTTGGAGACAAATTTATTGCTGCTGGCGATTGGAATGCGCGAAGCTTTTGGTGGGGTAATGCTAGATCTAATCAAAGAGGCAAATTACTTATTGAATGCATACATAAGCAAAATCTTAACATACTTGCAACTGGCTCATCAACTCGATTTCCGAACAGCAATCGACAACACCCGACTGCCATAGATTTTGCTGTTTATAGGAACATATCTGATACGTTGTTGCAAATTGATACATTATATGAATTAGGATCCGACCACTTGCCGTTGCAGATTAATTTGTTGGAGAAGCCTGCTGGCAATACAAACAGTTCATACTTGTTACCGTTAAATGCGAGCATTCCTAAATTTCAACTATGGCTTAATTCACATATCCTACTGAATACGGAGCTGGTTTCTGGACATGATATTGATGATGCTGTTGATATCCTGGAGCGAAATATTTATTCTGCTGCTCAATTTGCATCGAACCTGTCACATCAGCCAAATCAAGGAATGTCCAAAAATAATTCTCCCATCAATTGGCGTGTGCAGAAGATGATTGAAGCTAAGCGTCTAATTAAGCGTCATTTAATACGATTTCATAATCCTGCTGCAAGGCTAATGCACAATAAGCTGGCGAATAGCATCAATAAAGAAATCAAGCTTACTAAGGCAAGAAAACTAGACAGACTTTTGGAAAATATTGACACTTCAGATCGATACAATATGCAAAAGTTGTGGCGCCTTACCAACAATATTAAGCGACAGCCTGCCCCAAACCTACCTGTGAGAAAGAATACTGATGGAGATGGCGCCAATCAATGGTGTAAAACTCCTCTTGAAAAGGCTCAAGCTTTTGCTGAACACCTTGAGCATAGATTTACACCCATATTTACTGCGCAGCCCTTGGACAGGTGTTTTATTGAAAATCAATCATCGCAGTTACCAACAAATGACGTCTTACGCTTCTCCCCAATAACGGTTGATGAAATTAAGGTTGAGATCAATAAGTTGAAGTTAAAAAAGTTACCTGGCATGGATAAAATTGATAATCGCGTAATTCAGGCGCTACCCTTGTCTGCTTTGCTATATTTAGCAATGATTTATAACTGCATGCTACGGTTTGGACATTTTCCCAGCAAGTGGAAGAGAGCATTAATAAAAATGATTCCGAAGCCAGGCAAACCATCGGATCAACTGAAATCTTACAGGCCAATTAGTCTGTTAGCAGGTTTCTCAAAAATTTTTGAACGCTTAATACTGCGAAGACTATTTCTCGTAGATGATTTTGCTAATGCTATTCCCTGTCACCAATTCGGATTTCGTATGGAACATGGAGCTGATCAGCAATTAGCTAGAGTTACTCAATTTATCTTGCAAGCATATGAGCAGCATAAATACTGCTCTGCTATCTACATGGACATTCAGGAAGCTTTTGATAGAGTTTGGCATGACGGACTAAAATATAAATTGAAGCAGCTGTTGCCTGAAGTTCTGTATCGCATCTTGTATAGATATTTAACCGATCGAACATTTGTAGTTGAATGTTGTTCAGGATCTCGTTCCAGTTCAAAGCGAATTGCTGCTGGCGTTCCGCAAGGAAGTGTCCTTGGCTCTGTGCTATATTCAATCTATACTGCTGATATGCTTTCACCTCCGCCTTTAATTGGACAGTTATATAGCTCCTCCAAGCTTATGCTGGCAACATATGCTGATGACACAGCTATTCTATCTGCTGCTAACACGCAGGAAGATGCTATTGCGAAATTGGATCGATTTCTTTTCTCCATCACTGATTGGGCCAAAAAATGGTGTATACAAATTAATGTATCAAAAACGAAGCATCTTGTCCACACATGGCGGAATATGCAGCGGCCTGTCTTTTCACCAAGTGTTATGGATCAGCATCTGATCACTGAAGACATTCACCCATATCTTGGTGTGAAGATGGATTCAAGGTTACTATTTACCCAGCATGTAACGACTATTGTTGGAAGACTGCAAGACAGGGCCAAAAAACTCAATTGGTTAATCTCTGGAAGCAGTAAGCTGCCCCTGAAGACGAAAGTTACTGTGTACAAGCAGCTTATTGCGCCGATTTGGCAGTACGCGATTCCAGTTTGGGGTTCCCTAATATGCGAATCCCAATTTGAGCGCATTCAGGTTGCGCAAAACAAGATATTAAGGGCCATTACTGATGCTCCTTGGTATGTCAGAAATCGTATGATTAGAGAAGATCTGAAAGTCGACCCGATTGTTAAAACCTATGACAAGGCGTGTGCAAAATATTGGGATCGCCTTCGATACCACTCTAATGAAGAAGCCAGCAATATTGCCTTGAAGCCTATAGTTCCTGTCAGGCATGCCGGTGTGAGGAAGAGATATATAGAGATGCTCAAAATGCATGTACCTGAAGCCTTCCAGACTACACAACAGCAATCAGTTCAGCAGGCGCTTCCTCACACTATATCGCAACCTATTCAGCGTCCATTAAATTTTAGAGACCATATTCTGGAGGAGCAAAGGGTGCGTTTAGTACAACGGCAATGGTTCGGCCCCCGATCCCAACAGCAGCAGCAACAATCAGTCAGACAACAAAGGCAGCCAGCCCAACTGTTACCACCAATTACTGCACCTTTGGCGATGCAGAACAGCACTTTCGCTGCGAGCAATCTAGTCCCACTGCAGTGTTCCGTTCCTGCCAGACGGATAATGTTGCAACGACGGCCACGCAGACATTCGTTGGCAATGGATATCTATGAACCATCAGCGGCGGTTGCGCAGAGCAATAATATTGTGGAAGAGGCCCCAATAGCTCAAAATAGTTCAATGCCACACCAACAATTGCTTCAGCATTATCCAAGCCTACACCAATCAACGCAAAAGCAACCAAATGAGCAACTTCAACATGAGCAACATCATCAGCACAAATCATCTCAACAACAACAGCGATTGCTCCCCACAATCTTATTGATGACCATTAACCTTATTACATTAGTTTCCTACCAACGAATGAGCCATAGAAGAACACATAATACCGTGCAACTGCCTATTATGGAACGTAAAATTCAACAATTTCAACACAGAGCGAGAAGAAGAGCTATACATAATCAAAGTTGTACTCCAACATAGTAACAAATTGTCCAAGACGCGTAGAATTCTTGTCCGTGGATTCTAGGTACTTCGTCTTGTGCTCGTATACCGCTAAGCCCATCAGTTTAGACTGCTTCTCAATCTCTGAAAACGCCCTGCTTACCGCCCGTTCGTTTTTGCCGATAATGTCAATATCATCAGCGTATGCGAGTAGCATTAGATCTTTATAAAGAAATGAGCCCGATTTGTTGGCATTTGGGCACTGGCGCAGTATATACTCCATCAGTAGATTAAAGAAGTCACACGATAGGGTGTCACCCTGCCTAAAACATCTCTTGGTATCAAATGGTTCGGAGAGGTTCTTTCCTATTTTGATGGAGCTTCGAGTGCTTCTCAACGTCATCATGCAAAGTCGAACGTACTTTGCTGGTATACCAAAGGTAGACAGGGCACCAAGGAACCTTGACCTTATCGGTGTGTCAAAGGCTGATTTATAATCAACAAAAAGATGGTTGGTTTTGATATTTGTCTCATTGGTCTTCTCCAAGGTTTGTCGTAATGTGAATATCTGGTCTGTGGTGGATTTACTAGGTCTGAAGCCACACTGATAAGTTCCGATCAGTGTGCTAATAAGCGGCTTTAGACGTTCACAAATAATGCACGACAGAATCTTATATGCGATGGGAAGGAGACTGATCCCACGGTAGTTGGTGCAAACTGCAGGGTCTCCTTTTTTTAAAAGTGGGCAAATTACACTTAGACTCCAATCTTCGGGCACGCTCTCGTCGGACCATATTCTGCAGATGAGTTGGTTCATGCACCTTACCAACTCCTCGCCTCCAGCCTTAAACAGTTCAGCTGGCAGGTCATCTGCACCTGCTGATTTGTTGTTCTTAAGCCTTTTTATGGCTACACAGACTTCGTGATGGTCCGGTGGGTCTATCTCTATGTTGTCGATTGATGGCGTCGCTACTACTCCAGAGACGGTATTGTGTTCGTTGTCGCCTGCCAGCAGGTTGCCGAAATAGCTTCTCTATTTGTCTAGCGCCACTTGCGGATCTGTGACCAGATTTCCATTTTCGTCCTTGCATTGTGTGACTCCGGGCTTGAAGACTTCAGTTAGTCGTTTTATCTTTTGATAGAATTTTCGAGTCTCACTCTTCCCGAATAGCAACTCGACTTCCTCACGCATGCGCCTTTCCCGCTCATCCTTTTTCCTTCTGAAAAGGCGCTTCTCCTCTCTTCTTTTCTTCCGGTATTGCTCTTTAACAGCCCGCGTTGCTCCCGACTGCAGAGTTCTCCTGTAGGCAGCGTCTTTCTCTGCAGTAACGTCGCGGTAGTCCTCATCATACCAAGTCTGCTTTCGAGGGTGCTCGGCGTATCCGAGTATCTCCTTGGCACCCGTACTCATGGAGTGTGATATGGGATTCCACAGTTCGCATACACCAGAAGGGAATGGTGAGATTTCCCTGAGCAGTTGGGTGCGCCCGTATGGGTGGTGCCACAATACCTGATGTTACAGGAAAGGATAAGTTCTTTATGGTCTTTGATTATAGGGGTCTAAATCTCTACACGGTGGCGAACAAATATTCAATGCCTGAAGTCAACAAAATTACAGCTCAGTTGGGGCGCAATAAAATATTCTCCGTGCTGGATTTGAAAAGTGGGTATCACCAAATTCTCCTAAAAGAATCCGATATCGAGAAAACAGCCTTTTTAATTAATGAGGGAAAATTCGAGTTCACTCGACTCCCGTTCGGCATGAAGAGCGCCTCGGCCATTTTCTAAATATATTCTAAGGGACCATATTGGAAAAATGTGTTACGTTTATATTGACGACATAATCGTCTTTAGCAAGAATGAAGACGAACATGTCGAGCACTTAGAGAAGATATTTCTAACTCTCCAAGAGGCCAATATGAAGGTCCAAGTGGAGAAATGCGAATTTTAAAAAAAAGGGTTGGCTTCCTGGGACTCACGACATCGGATGCAGGAATCCAAACTAACCCTGCAAAAGTCAGGACGATTGAAACTTTTTCAGTACTAACAACTATAAAGGAGTTGCGATCATTCTTAGGCCTCTCCGGATACTACAGGCGGTTTATAAAAAACTATGTTAACGTGGCCAAACCACTGACCGTCCTGTTAAGAGGAGAAGGGGGCCGAGTGTCCAAGCACATGTCCAACATGTCAGTCGGAGAGGCTGCAGCATAGGCAAGAGCATAGGCGGACGCACAGAAACCCTGTCGAAAATAAAACACAAATTCTTCGCAAATACTTCTTTCCACGAATGAGTCAGAAAATAAATGTACCACCAAAGCATGCACGACATGCAAGGAGAACAAGTACGACAGACACCCGCCCAAGGGGCGACAACCAACCTATCCCAAATTAATCGAAATGTTAATAGCTTTTGGGCTACCTCAATGGGTTATAGTGGAGGAGCAGCTGGGCATGTCAATCTATACTACCGCGCTTTACGCTTCAACCAGCAATGTCAAAGGTTGAGCGTTTCCACTTTACGTTATCCGAGATAATGCGATGCCTTAGGGGAAAAAGCGAAAATCTATCTTTTGATGACCTTCTGCTCAAAAGTGTCTGGGCATATAATTCATGCACTGTGTTGTAAAGCCAAAACCGATTGACATCTTTTGTAGAAAATCAAGGATAAGCAAAATGTCGATATGAAATACCATAACAGAAACAAGCATGATACTAGACACTTCGTCACAGGTCAGGATGTGTACGTTAAAATTGACAAGAGGTTGGGTTTCAAGCTCACTCCTAAAGTCAAGAAGCAGATCGTAGCAGAAAACCGAAATACGACTATAAAAACACAGGCAGGAAAAATTGTACACAAAATTAATCTAAGAACGTAACGTAATGAATAAATTGAATTACTCAAATACTGTCCAAATGTACACAGAGAAAAGTCGTAAATGCTAATGCTCTGTGAAGAAAATGGCCTTATTGTCCTAAATGGTCTGACGAAAGGAGATGAGGAAGGAGAGTTCACATTTATCAGCACAATGTTAAGCTCTATAAACGACATTGTAGCGGTCTCACAGGAATTATTGGAAGTGATCAGCGACCTGAAAGTAGACAATGAAGCTTGGCCACATCACCTTTCCCTGAAGCTGCCAGTTACTTGAGCCCAGAAAAAAAATTCTCACTTAAACTACTGCCAAACTATATTTGGAAGACGGAGAAAGCAGAGCGGTAACGAGAAAGCGTTGAAAATTTTTTTGATTGGATTACCCGAACCAATGTCATTGTACAATTTACAAGAAATTGTAAAAATGTCTGCGCCTAAGCCAAATAAACAGCTTGTTGAAAGCAAGGAAAGATGGTTTGACGTCGAGTGCTTCTGGGGACGTAAGAGCTCTTTAAAATACTAAAATAGGTTTAGGAAATCCAATGATAGTTACGCTCGATTGGTCTATATTGAAAATCGAAAAGAATATCGCTCAATATGCGAAAGAACGAGAGCGTAAGTTAAAGTCGGCTCTAACCGACTTCGATATACCCGATACTCATGGCAAGAAATGTTTAATAGCCTTCCTGTGTGCCTGAGGTGGGACAGACGAAAAGTATGCAACATTTTTTTAGCTCGGCTATTTATTATCTGATCTTGATGAAAATGTATGGGCTTATGGATGTTGCGAATATAAATCTAAGATTTAAATTTGAGATCGATATTTCAAAAATTGTGGGAGTTATTCATCATTTTTTATTGTGGGAGCGAGGGTGGGTGTGTCAAAAATTTGAAATAAACTTGATCTGCGTGCAGACAATAGGAGTCTACATTTCAAAATTGGTTGCTCTAGCTCTTCTAGTCTCTGAGATCTAGGTGTTCATACAGACAGACGGACGGACGGACAGACGGACGGACGGTTAGACGGACAGACGGACATGGGTATATCGACTCGGCTGTTGATGCTGATCAAGAATATATATACTTTATATGGTCGGAAATGATTCCTTCTGCCTGTTACATACATTTGCACGACTTTAGTATACCCTTTTACTCTACGAGTAACGGGTATAAAAATGGCAACATATTGGCATGAGCTTGGCATTAAAATGGACCAAGTAAAATGCAGTAAGGATTGGTGGAAGCTGGCAACGGAGATAAATAATACTCATTTTCAAACCGGTACTAATATTGCAGCCTCAGACTTTGAAAACTTCTTTCAAAAGCTTTTAAATCCAGTACATCACCCGATGTCTTATTTGTTAGAAATTGTAATGAACACACGGTATTTAGTTGCCTGCGAGCGCTTCTTCTTCGATGCTCAGCTTAACTGGACCTTGGGGAATGTGAATGCCGGACGGGATCCGTTAAGGGGGCTTGCAACAGTCGAAAGGGGGGGTTCTTGGCAAACATAAATCCCACCGCATTACAATAGTTAAGTATTTTAGAGTCCCTAATACAAGCCTAATACTCCTATCATTGTTATTACTAGACGATACCATTAACTCTACTTTACACGTTTTTAATCAAATAAACAGAATGGATGTCAGATGCATTAATCAAATCAAAGGCACTTGAGCAGTTGAAGATGCGAGGCCGGCGTCGAAACCCTCCCACTATGATTAACTTTTGCCGTTGATCATAGTGAAACCCTAATTCAAATTCCTTTAACTTCGTTTACTCCATTACCATCATATTTAAACTTAGCTTTTCATTCTCAGCAATTACATGGTTTTATTCCACTTGAACATATAACTTAGAATTCATTTTATCGCTGTATCGCTTAGGTTTCAGTTGAATTCGGTATCGTACGCATATTTTAGTAAATATTATTAATGTAGAAAATTGAGAAAAAATAAAGAAAACTTAATATTTATAATATTTCATGGTGATTACTGGCAGGAGATAAGGTATATATATGTTATAATCAAATAAACTAATCCAGTCGGCATAATATTGGGAAGAATTCATATTCAGAGATTCCAATCCGATTACTAAGTTGTACTTTTATGGTTTAACCAATATTAGGAATCGTACTTCAAATCAATTTAATGATAAATTTCGTTTGGGTTTGATTAATTATCTCTTATCATTTTCATTGTTGTAGAGGAAATACGATTTTGTATCTATCATTTCATTATTAAATTACAGGGTATAAGCACTACCGATACATACAAGCACCAAGCGAGCGACACGATCAGCTGACTCCGATACGGCCATCATAACAACAATATTACAGTTATGTCTGGTTCATTCGCTAGTAGCTAATATATCCATGTATGATTACTCCGATCGCAGGAAATTTGTCATTACCAAATAGATTCAACTCCAAATGGGCTGTAGTGTGGCTATTTTTCTGCGAAGGGCGTTAAATTAATACATTGCCAACAGATACTGATCCAATCAACTACACAAGAAAATCAATCAAAACCAAAATAAACCAAAACATAAATGTCTGTCTGGAACACTAGTTTTTGTTTGTTTAAGGTTAGCTCAGTTCAGCAGTGTTTCCTCTGTGCAATCCTTCACACCCAGTCTCCAGCTTCAATCGCTTTGTGTCATCCGTGTTCTCTCTTCTCTACGGATCCTTCTCTTTCTTCCTGTGGCCGAGTTTCGACCTGCAACTGCCTCAAGGTTCTAGTCTGGAGATGACGTCACTATTGCGCACTGCTCCTATCGTCGCTGTTTCGCACCCAGATACTGCAGGTTGTTGATGACATCCGCAGAACAAATAGGCTACACTTTGCGTTTCTGGCCGGAATTTGTATCCTCGAAATGGAAACTTCACCAGTACCCTGTAGAGCCAGCGCACTTGTGACGTCAGCAGCACCGATGCTGCAGGCTCAAGAGTTGCGTGCTTCTCGCCCAGTCCGATGTTCTTCCAGAGAATTGCAACAGAATTCCAGTGGCCAAAACGTCAGTTGTGCCTATGTTTAGTTGTGCAATAAGTCAACTTGCTCCTAGCTCACTACTACTGATATTTACCTGGCTCAGAACCAAAGAATTGACTTTGTTGAGAATGGCCGTGTGTAACAATGGAAATACTCCTATTGGCTCTTGTTAGTTAGTTGCTAGATCAGTATTTTTAACACCAAACGATTTTATAGGTAAGGATGCGCCTTGTTCACAAAGATTAAGCGAGAGAACGTCTGCCAACTTCACGCACATTCGAGCAGCTGCCACACCGACTAACTATCGATAGTTTCCCTATCGAATTTCAATTGCATGAAGGTCTATACACGTTCATGCTGATCAACTTCATCAAACTATTGCTGAACGAATTTGGCCGACCATTCCACACCGGATAACTTGCCATTTATCATCCCAAATGAGCAAGTTAGATGGAAGAAGGACGTCTATTGTTGAATGTCCTTAGCGCCATACGTTCCTATGAGCCTCCCATGTAAGTCTTCCAGAACGTAGTACCCCGTTCCTACCTTTTCTTGTTTTCTAGCTTTACAAAACAATGGGCCTAGCTTTGAGTGAAAGTTTTTTACAAAGTTTCTTTGCGCAAAGTTACGGCGGAACACTTTTTGTCCCACTTGGTATTTCCCGTTAGTCTCATAGGCTTGCTTTAAATTTGTCTTCAAATCAGCTCGAAGCAACGCCAAAGAATCATCTCTATGTATTTGAACTTCTGGATCATTTATACTTTTTAGATTGCGCAATAGCTGATATGATGACGCATGCGTGACCATGTCCAATCCATGAAGGGCATGATAAGGAGAGCATCTTATTGCCGGATGGACACTGTTACGTAATGCACAACTGAAAGAGCTCAAGTTAGCATCACACAGAGTTTGATCCTGATTCAAAATCGCACGAATATCTGCTAGCAAGGATCAATTTACTCGCTCACTTGCGTTTGCTTGCGGGGAGTACAAAGCTGTGTAGACATGACGAATGTTTAGCTGAGTGAGAAACGCATTGAAAGTATTACACTTAAATTGTGATCCATTATTACTAACAATGGTTTCGGGGACTCCGTAGCAATGGAAAATCTCATGTAAAAGAAAGTCTTGAATCGCACTCGAAGTAAACTTGCTAAGGAATGGAGTTTCGATAGATGGTCAAGCACAATCAATAATCCAATATGGCCAAGTGTACTTCTAGGATATGACCCTAAGAGGTCAATATGCAGACTCTGGAATGGCCTGGATGTTTCAATTTGTTTACCCACGCTCGCACATACTCCCGTACGTTTTTTATCATTCCTGGCCAAAACAAATTCCTTATAATCAGATCTAGAGTTTTGCCACTGCCTCCATGGGCATTAACGAGGGTATTATGTGCACGCACCACAATATCTTTTCGTAACTGCTCGGGTATCCATAATTTCCACGAGTTTTCATCCTCATTGAGGTTACCGGTCGCATGTGCACGACGAATGTAAACAAATCCGTTGTTAATCGTTAAGTCTGAAAGACGATCTGCTTCCTTAAGTACTCGGCTTTTTAGGATCTCATAGTCGAAATCTTTAAAATGTTCCGAGGATCGAACAATTTCGGGTCCCAATTCAGCGATGGAATCGACTTCATCCGCCGGTATGCGAGATATCGCATCTGGTACGATGTTGTCTTTTCCTTTGCGATGACTAATGGTAAAGGCATCCGATTGCACTTTCATGGCCCTCTTCACCAACCGCCGACGAAAAACGTTTAAACGTTATAAAAGTGTTCAAATCGGATATTTTAACAAACACCTTCGACCCGCGACAAAAGACGCTAATGGTGCTCGTGCTTATGTTGTCCAATAATATCTAATTTGTTGATTTTTAATTAAATTTAATTTAATTAAATGAAAACGTATACAAACATAACAAATGCAACTGGAAAAAATACCAACAACACCATAAGTCAGAGAGAACTCACTGCTCAAATGCAACAACAGCAAAGCGATCGCCGGCTTTCTATACAGCGCAACAATGCTTACTTTGCAGTAGTCTCCCCCGACCACACCAGCACGCTAAAACCAACAAGTGATGTGAACGTAAACTCTTTTTCAACCGCTCCGACGTGGAGTGCCCAATGCCCCTCCCCTCTGCCTACGATGAGTACGGTAACGCTTACTACAGCACAATCAACATTAACAAGCACAACAAGTGTTCAAAATAAATCGATCACCACCAACCATCTTCCAATAATGTCAACGCAGCATGCACTCCCACCAACACACACACAAGGAAGTACAACACCAACCACCAGCTCATATGTGCAGACTGGCATCGGTATGTACAAAATTAACAAAACAAGTGATTTACCTGTGGACAAAGATCCGCTCACTGGAATTAGGTTCCAAATTCTTGACAAACAGCTTGACGTAGAGTGCGATGAAAAGGCTCCAAATGCCGCAAAACCAAGGCCTCCACCAATCTACATAAAAGATAACAACTACGCGACCATAGTTACAAAGCTTATCCCACTAATAGGCAACAACATCTTTTATGTGACATCAGTCAGCAAAGGCAAAATACGCGAAACGAAGCTCCAAGTCAACACCGAGGAAAACTATCGCACTGTTGACAAATACTTAAGAACTGAAAACAAAAACTATTACACCTACCAACTAAAAAGCTGCAAAGGACTACAAGTGGTAATCAAAGGCATTGAATCAAGTGTGCCATCAACGGAAGTCGGCACTGCTTTAGAAGAAAAGGGATTTAAGATCAAGTCCGTAATAAACCTTATGAACAGAGACAAAATACCCCAGCCACTATTTAAAGTTGAGCTAAGTCCGGAAGACACAGCTCCCAACAAAAATGTTGTGCACCCAATTTACAACCTACAGTTCTTATTGCACAGCAGAATAACTGTAGAGGAGCCGCACAAACGTACAAATCCAGTACAATGGACCAATTGCCCAGAATTCGGGCACACTAAAGCCTACTGCGCTCTACGACCTGTTTGTGTAGCATGCGAGAGCTGCACAACACTGCCATATGTCCTGCGAGCAAGGAGGACCCTTCTGTTTAAAAGTGCAGTAACTGTGGAGGCAACCACACTGCAAATTACAGAGGTTGCCCAGTCTACAAAGTTCTGAAGAGCAGGATTAATGCGCGCACTGAATTTGCACGTTCCAATGGAAACCTTAATCAGTTTACACCCTCGCAATCGACTCCTGGAGTTTTCTTTATCAAAGCTGCTAGATCGTCGTTTGTCCCAACGAGTACTACCCAAGGCGTTTCTTTTGCAAGTGCATTGAAACTAGGAATGGGTAGACCCACATCCCCAGCCACAGTCTCACACAATATCACCTTGTCGGCGGTTTTTTGTCCGCCACGCTTCGCAATATCAGAAAATCAATTTATAGTTTTCTTTAATACATTAGGTCAGCGCTTTTTAGCAGCGGGCGACTATAACTCGAAACATCTGCACTGGGGCTCTAGACTGACTAATCCAAAAGGAAAGCAACTGTAAAGCGTACTTAGGCGCCCATCAAACAAACTCGACTATGTATCTCCGGGTAGGCCTTCATATTGGCCAGCAGATTCCAAGAAAATTCCCGACCTTATAGACTTTGCCATAACAAGAAAAGTTCCACAAAATATGATAACTGCAGAAGCACTCGCAGATTTGTCGTCAGACCATTCTCCGATTATTTTTACCCTTCTGGAGTGTCCTCAAATCAGAGAGTATCCTCAGAGACTCAAATACAAAAAATACATTAGCAGTCACATTGAACTGAGCCCAACCATAAACAGCGAAGAAGACATTGAAAATTCAGTCCAAGCCCTGAGCTCAATCATTATTGCTGCAGCTCATCACTCGAGCCCACTAACAGCATCAACAACAACACCTAAGCAAGATCGTAGATTAACGAACACCTTTATAGACCGGCTGGTCACTCAAAAGCGGCGTGCAAGAAGAGAATGGCAGAGCAATCGGTCGCCTGCTGCAAGGACTCGCCTGAGACATGCAGAACGCGTACTTCACAAAGCACTCGAAGCTGAGGAGCAGCTAGCCCATAGCCGTTACATCGAAAAACTATCGCCAACAAGAACCAAATTCTCTCTATGGAGAGCACACGCAAGCATAAAGCCACCTGCAAAGGTAGACACGCCTTTGAGGGATCAGAGAGGAATATGGGCCCGCAGCGACGAAGAAAAAACAAATGTCTTTGCACTTCACTTAAGAAATGTTTTCCAGCCGAATCCACCAACCAATGCATATGCACTGCCACTGACTCCCACTGCCGCACAGACTTACCCAATCAAAGTTCATTCGCTTGTAATAAAAAATGTTATAACAAAACTCAATCCCAAAAAAGCACCAGGACATGATCTTATTACGCCTAAAATGATTATGGAACTTCCAAGTCCTGCCATTACATATATCTCGAGAATCTTCAATGCTGTACTGCGATGTGGATACTTTCCAACTCAGTGGAAGAAATCGACAATCATAATGGTTCAGAAACCAGGAGAGGATAAAACACAAGCGTCATAATATAGACCCATTAGTCTGCTACCTTGCTTATCAAAAGTATTTGAGAAGATCTTACTTCGCAAAATTGATACCCATGCAGAAAATAAAGTTCCTTCACATCAATTTGGGTTCCGAGCAAAACACGGGACCATTGAGCAAGTCAACCGTTTAACTTCAGATATTCGGACTGCGTATGAGCACCACGAATACTGCTCTGCCATTTTCCTAGATGTTGCCCAAGAGTTTGACCGCGTTTGGTTGGACGGGACTATATACAAAATTAGGACACTGCTTCCTCCAAATACACACAAGCTCTTAAAATGTTATGTCAGCAATAGAGTTTTTTCTGTTCGTCAAAATGAGTACACAACGGAAGAGTTCATCATTAGAGCCGGAGTGCCACAGGGTAGCGTTCTCGGTCCTTTTCTGTATCTATTGTACACTGCCGACATCCCAACAGACCCCCGACTAACAAAATCCACTTTTGCTGATGATACGGCAATTCTAAGCAGATCACGATGTCCAATTATCGCATCGAGACTTTTGGCAAGCCACCTATCTCACGTGGAGGAGTGGCTGGCCAACTGGCGCATAAAAATTAACGAGCAAAAGTGTAAACACGTGACGTTCACACTCAACAGAAGCACCTGTCCCCAGTTATCCCTAAACGCGACTATGATACCACAATCAAACGATGTTGTTTACTTTGATGTCCACCTCGACAGAAGGCTCACTTTGCGCAAACACATAGACTCGAAAAAACTTAAAATAAGGCTAAAGGCCAACAGCCTTCACTGGCTAATTAACTCCGGTTCCCCTCTTAAACTGGAATATAAAGTCTTACTGTACAAAAGGATCGTAAAGCCTGTCTGGACTTATGGCTCACAGCTATGGGGAAATGCCTGTGCGAGTAGTGTGGATATCCTTCAAAGATCACAATCAAGAATTCTTAGAACATTCACTGGAGCCCCATGGTACATTCGCAACGAGTCTATTCACAACGACCTGAGGATCCCATTGGTCGAAACTGAAATACAGCAACTAAAGCGCAAATATTCTGAAAAGCTTCTAGCCCACTCTAATGAACTTGCACAATCTCTCACCCTGCAAGTAACGCATTCTCGCCTCCGAAGAAACGACCTACCAACCCAGCGACTGAATTAAAAGGCCGCAGAACATAAACTAGCTCCAATAGGCGATGGTTGTACAATGGTTTCTAGATTAAGATTTGAAAAATTATTGTTAGTCTCATTAAGAGAAGATTCAATAAATACTAAAAAAGCTGTTGGCTCGCGTCGCTTGAGTGCGATCAGGTTCCATTTAAAACGTTTTCCACATTTGTTAATACTTCATTTATTTTATGATTTCATACAGTTCGATATATGCTTGAAATAGAAGTGGCGAATATAAAGTGTAAAGTAAAGTATTAAAAAACACGTGTTAAACGTGGCTTGACAACAAATGCACGCGTCTAGATGTTTCTGCTAACTCTTCTCTGACGCCTCCCCTGTCGCCAGTTAAATAATCTCGCCATGTCCCCGTTATTTGTGTTTAACGGCTCTTCTTCCAATTCGCTCCTATGCTGATTTTCAAGTCATTGTCGCCCGCCGCACAACAGCTGTTCGGTTTGCTGCTTACGTAGGCGGCTGCTGTTACGCCGCGGGGTTGCCACTTTGGTTCACGCGGCAACAAAAGCTAAAAAAAAAAAAAAAAAAAAAAAACTTTCATGGCCCAACTTGCCAATCGACCTTTGAGATTAGGCTGACGCATGAGACAAACGAGGCTCAAGTGATCTGTTTTGATCTCAAACTCTTGCATCTCGATGTAGCACCGAAATTTTTCCAACGCAATCACGACTGAAAGACATTCTCTCTCTGTCACGCTATAGTTTCGCTGGGCATACGATAATTTCTTCTTCGATTTCAGAGTCTCTGTTATAGCATAGGATAGTTCGGAAAAGTTCTTTATAAATTTCCGATACCATCCTGCAAGACCCAGAAATCCACGAACCTGTCGAATGCTTTTGGGTACCGGCCAATTCACTATGCTTTGAATCTTTTGGGGATCAACGGAGATTCCTTCATTTCCAATAATATAACCCAAATGGGCAACTTGAGTGACACAAAATCTTCTCTTCGCTATATTCAAGGTTAAGTTAGCCTTCTTAAATTGATTTGCGATACGAATTAAAACTTCAGCGTGATTATCAAAGCTGTCCGAAACAATGCAAAGGTCATCTAAGTAGCCAAATACACAAAACCGGAAATCTGGAGGTATTATCTGATCTATGAGCCTACTCATAGGGCATTACAGAGCCCAAAAGGCATTACTCTAAACTGATAGAGTGGTCTACCTGGGACTGCAAATATCGTAGGTTCTCTTGCTCGATCAGTTAAGTCAATTTGCCAGTAAGCATCCTTAAGATCCAGCTTTGTGATCATGGCTGCTCTAGGCGCGCAAAAATGCCCTCAATGCTGGGCATTGGGTACGCATCTTTGCTTGTTAACTCATTAATTCGTCTCACATCCAGACATAACCGGACTTTACTTGGCTTTACAACGAGTCTCATTGGAGAGCTCCAAGCACTGGTCGATTCTTCAATCACGCCTAATGATAACATGTGATCAATCTCCTTATACATTAAGGCCTCTACAGCAGGCGAAACCGGGTAATGCTTTTGTTTCACCGGCTTGACATCTCCGACTTCGATGTCATGCTAGATGAGAGAAGTTTTACCTAGTCCTTGGACTGCTTCATTTGGAAACATTGCTTTAATCATATCTAACTGATTTTGTTGTGCTTTACTCAATGGGTAGGGTTTCTCATCGCCAGAGTCTGAGTAATTAGATGTAGTGCTGATTTCGGATATAATTCCTGGGGCTAAATTGAATTGTTTCCAGAAATCAATTCCTAAAATTAGCCGCTGCGACAGTGCAGGAATAATATACAACTTCAACTTTTTAACGCCGTTGTTGTAATATACTTCAGTTTCAATGGTCCCAATAACATCATGGCCATCTGCCGTTTTGACTGAACTGTGAATTTTACTAAATTTGGGTATCTTTGAAAAATCTTCCGTTGCTAATGACGATCCGATACAACTGATGTTGGCACCCGTGTCCAACAAACCATGCTCTTCGAAATTCAAAACGTTAACTGTGGCATACGCCCTCATATCACATCGATTACTAATCAGGGACGATACCAGTAATCTTCTTGTGGCTTTTATATCAGCCCAAAATTGTCTCAAACGTAGCGTGCAGCGTTTTATCTTGCTTACTAATTCTATTTCTTCGTAGTTTGCAAATAGTTTCTTCCTTAGACTGCTATATTTTTCCAACCTTATGTGATATGGTACTAAACAATTATTGATTGGTATTTTGGAGGCTTCATTGCCTTCTTAACTAGCACTAATCTTATTTCTACTACACTATCATCCTCCAGTCCTAGGGGCTTATTTTCTTTCTGAGTGGTTGTTAATTTCCCATCTTTACTGGTTGCACCCGACTGTTGTTGACTGCAACCTCCTGAAAGTTTCCCTTCCTGGGTTGACCACAACCTTTGCAGATAGGTTTATACGTATTTGGCTCACCGCAGCCATAGCAAAATATAGTTCGATCGCTCAAACAGTTTTTCCATCGATGCCCTTCTTGTTGACAGTTCCAACATTTTACGATTTTTATCCCGGCTTTTCCTAGCCCTTGCACATTATGTTTCATGTGTTCTAGTCCCATAAATCGTTCACGTCTCGACATCATTGATCGTATCTGAGAGACATTATGTATAGGAACATATAATAACTCTCGCTTGATCTCGGTGAGGAGATTTCTTTTCAGAATTTCTAGCAATTCTGCATTGGTTAGCGATATGGGAAGCCTATCCAACATACGCATGATAGCTTCATAGAACGATACAAACGATTCCCTAGGCTGTTGTCGACGACATCGTATCTCTTCTAATAGGTCACTGTTGGTGCGATGCTCTTGATATTCCTTCCGAAGCGCAATACAAAAGGCTTTCCAAACCGGCTTCTTTACGCGCTTGTGATAACGCCAGTAGCAATCTAGCGCTTTACCATTTAACAAAATTTGTAAATTTGTACAAGCTGCTTTGAAATCAAAATGAAGTGTTGCCTTAGTCAGAGACCGTACTCGATACAAAACCTCATCTACATGCAAGCCATTGACTGTAGCATCGATGGTTATATGCCAGTTCAGTATTATTGTTGCAACTTTATCTGACCTTATAGTGGTAGTCAATCTATAAGACCGATCCTCTGACGAAGATGAATAACCATAGGGTGAGTATTCTCCTAATGAACCATCTCTAACACTTGGAAGTGATGAGCTATGAGAAGGTAGATTATTTACTGGATTACTGTTCAGGTTTAAATTGGCAAAAATTTTCTGCACCGTATTTGAGATCATTTCCGAAATTCGGCTATAATCAACTCCCTCCCACTACATCTTTCTTTTGAGTGGAGCGACCTTTGCGAACATTCGGCTTCTCTTTGTTGCCTGGGTTGGGCACGCTCAGACCCGATACTAACGGCTGTGTCTGACTGAACCCACGTGTCTGCGGTTGTTAGGTGACTGCTCCCTGCAGTTGACCTTGAGCTTGGGCCGCGTTAAGCTCTTCTTCGATATTTGGTCTTACTCGAACATATTGTAAATCTTGGGATTGACATAAAGCTCGACACTCGGGACGTTCCTGATTATCAACTAACCAATTCATTAAACAATTTTGGTGCAATATGTGCTTTCAACTGGTAGTAACACATGCTACATCTATGCGCATCGGGCTACGACAAATTCTACAAACTTCTTCTGGGTGCACAGTAGCGGAATCCTCTTGGGCATTTAGGCTACGTGTGACAGGCATTATTTTTCTTTCAATCAGATTCTTCCAATATGGTATACGGTCTGGTGATGAAATGAATTAGTTAAGGCAGTAACAAAAAAACATTTGATTAACGATCCGGAAAAAAATAAACTTGGCTATTAGAGTTTCGCCATCAAAGTGTATGGAACTTATTACACGCTATCTTCGAATCATTGTGCGCGGTCATTTCGCAGGACACGGTACCTGGCAAAAATGAAATCCAAGCGCACGCGGACTCGAGTAGTTTTTGTAACGACACCAAACACATTTAATGCTTGGACATTGCAAACTTTGTGTATATACCTACTGACACACAAAAGAAGACTGATAGTCCGTAGTCTTGATATGCAACCGCAAGTGCATAGTACAAGCGATTCCAACTAACTTCCATCTTTAGTATGCATCATGCCATCAACATGTTTAAACAAAGACCTTAAAAAGGTAAATGGTGATAAATAACGTATTGAAAAGAACCGTAATAACAACGATCATCGATAAACTGTTAGCGAAAAGTCAATAACATTTCTTGAATAAACGTCTACAAGCAGACTTACTCGAGTTGATAGAATGGTCTTCAAGTCAAACTTAATCGCGATTCTCAAAAGCTAGCATCCTTGCATATGATTAGCCTCATGCTATCTATTTTTGCGAGATATGAAATTCTTCCTAACTTTCAACACGAAGGTATTTGGGTAAGTCTAAATTTTGGGAGTCGGATGTAATTACTCCATCGTTCTGGGGACTTCACATTGGAGCCGCCGCATATAAGGGTTTACAGTTACAAAAACTAACCCTCAGATGTCTGTTTCGGCCCCACGTTGGGCGCCATTAATTATGTAATGAACACACGCTATTTATTTGTCTGCGAGCGCTTCTTCTTCGATGCTCAGCTAAACTGGACCTTGGGGAATGTAAATGCCGGACGGGAGCCGTTAAGGGGGCTAGCAAACAGTCGGATGGGGGGTTCTTGGCAAACACAAGTCCCACCGCAATAGTTAAATATTTTAGAGTCCCTAATACAAGCCTAATACTCCTATCATTGTTAGTACTAGACGATACCATTAACTCTACTTTACACGACTTTAATCAAATAAACAGAAGGGATGTCAGATACATTAATCAAATCAAAGGCACTCGAGCAGTTAGAGATGCGAGGCCGTCGTCAAAACCCTGCCACCATGATTCACTTTCGCCTTTGATCATAGTGAATCCCTAATTCAAATGCATTTAACTTCGTTTACTCCATCACCATTATATTAAAACTTAGCTTTTCATTCTCAACAATTACAAGGATTTATTCCACTTGAACATATAACTTAGAATTCATTTTGATTACATAAACTGTATCGCTTAGGTTTCAGTTGAATTCGGTATCGTACGAATATTTTAGTAAATATTATTAATATAGAAAATTGGGAAAAAATGAAGAAAACTTAATATTCATAATATTTCATGGTGATTACTGGCAGGGGATAAGGTTTATATATGTGATAGACTAATAAACTAATCCAGTCGGCATAATATTGGGAAGAATTCATATTCAGAGATTCCAATCCGATTACTAAGTTGTACTTTTATGGTTTTACCAATAGGAATCGTACTTCAAATCAATTTAATGTTAAATTTCGTTTGGGTTTGATTAATTATCTCTTATCATTTTCATTGTTGTAGAGGAAATACGATTTTGATTCTATCATTTCATTATTAAATTACAGGGTACAAACACTACCGATACATACAAGCACTAAGAGTGCGACACGATCAGCTGACTCCGATACGGCCATCATAACAACAATATTACAGTTATGTCTGGTTCATTCGCTTGTTGCTTATATATCCATGTATGATTACTCCGATCGCAGGAAATTTGTCATTACCAAATAGATTCAACTCCAAGGCACATAATTGCAAGCGCAGAAGGCGCACTTACCCACACATATTCACGATGAGAGCTCTTCTGGATGCTGTGGAAGTGGTTACTGTGACGATTTGATGTAAAAGTTTAATTAGATTCTCATTTGGAAATGGGCTGTAGTGTGGCTATTTTTCTGCGAAAGGCGTTAAATGAATACATTGCCAACAGATACTGATCCAATCAACTACACAAGAAAATCAATCAAAACCAAAACATAAATGTCTGTCTGACACACTAGTTTTGGTTTGTTTAAGGTTAGCGCAATTCAGCAGTGTTTCCTCTGTGCAATCCTTCACACCTAGTCTCCAGCTTCAATCGCTTTGTGTCATCCGTGTTCTCTCTTCTCTACGGATCCTTCTTCTTTTTCCTGTGGCCGAGTTTCGACCTGCAACTGCCTCAAGGTTCTAGTCTGGTGGTGACGTCACTACTGCGCACTGCTCACTACTACTGATATTTACCTGTCTCAGAACCAAAGATTTGACTTTATTGAGAATGGCCGTGTGCAACAATGGAAATTCTCCTATTGGCTCTTGTAATTTAGTTGCTCGATCAGTAATGTTAACCCCAAACGATTTTATAGGTAAGGATGCGCCTTGTTCACAAAGATTAAGCGAGAGTACGTCTGCTCGAAGTAAAGACCAAGAGAGAAGAGAACGCTTGACAGCAAGCGGAAACAGCAGCCAACTTCACTCACCTTCGAGCAGCTGGCACACCGATTAACCATCGATAGTTTCCCTATCAAATTTCAATTGCATGAAGGTCTTCAACGTTCATGCTGATCAACTTCATCATGCAAAAACTTGGCATTGAATTTTGCGAAACTATTGCTGAACGAATTTGGCTGACCATTACAAAATTATATTGAAGTTGGTAAAGTAGAAACCAGCGCAGAGGTTCTTCAAGTGCTAGAACGCACTAAAGAATATAAGGCACTAGGCGATGACAGAATACCATATGAGTCTTATAAAAATGCACCAACTAGATATATAAATGCGTTAGCCACTGTGTACAATAGCATTCTGGAAAGAGGGCAGATCAAGGAGGGTTGCACAACAAGCGTCATTTTCCCAACCCACAAGAAAGAAAATTTAAATCAACCTCAAAACTTTCGTGGCATTTCATTTATTCAATTGCATTGCTAAAATTTTTATGTTTTTAGTCAAAGTTACAGCTGGCTAGCTCGGGGTCTTTGGTTGAGTATAAATCTTTATAGCCAACACAAATCAACAGATATTAATTACAACTTTTTTTAAAAGCAATTGGGTATGTCCGTACAACGTTCCCTGTTTCGAGAATAACCAAATTCTCTCATCAGCGGACTTGTTTTGCTGTTCACACTTCAAACAACCATCCAGTTAGTATTTAAGACTCTTTCAGCCCGAATTTCGGCTATGGTTTTTTTGTTTGAAGGTTTACCAATTTGTTGTAATTAATTCTGTTGCTTATGGCTGCTGCTAGATGGTTGGGCTATCCGTCCAATGATCCTCCTTAGCAGGGCCACGAGTTTTTTTGTAAATACACAAGGTATTTTTTGCTTGTTTTATAATAGGGAAACCGTTTTTTTGGTTTTTATCACAAACATTATGGCGTACTGACCATTATTTATATGTATATGGGGTTTAGTGACCTGTTGTTGAATTTCAAAGTTACAGCTTGTTAGCTTTACTTCATTTTTATGGGAATTTTAAGTGACCGCCTAACAAAATGGGTAAAGCTAATTAATAAACTAAATGAATATCAATCTGGGTTTAGAGAGCAATATTCAACAGGAGACAACATATACAATCTCACAGAGATTGTGCATGTAAAAATGGAGGAGAGCAAAAAAGTGTATGCCTACTTTGTTGACTTTCGCGCTGCCTTTGACAAAATACCCTGAAGGTAGCTTATTTACAAACTCTATACGCTCGGTGTATCAACTAAGTTTTTAAACATATTGGAAATATTTACGCTGATACCCAAGTTACTGTCTGGACAGGTGAAATGTCGAATTATTTTAAAACTAACATTAGAGTCCGCCAAGGATGGTTGCTATCTCCTCTTTTATTCGCGTCATATTTGATGATCTTCACGATTTCCTTGGTGGTGGTCTAAGTGTCTGCAACAAAAACAGTAAGATTGCTGCTATATGCAGATGATATAGTGATGATGGCTGACGATGGAGCAGATTGGAGCAATACTGCGCGACCTGAAACATGGAAGTAAATACCTCAAAGTCGGAAATCACGGTTTTCAGAAAGAATGGCATTTGTCAGCAATGTAAAAATGGGTGTACATCCGTTTTGTTTCGGAATTTACTTATCTTGGTCTTGCGCTAACCCCATAGCTGTCTTTTAAGAAACACATTGAGAAACGAAACTCAGCTGCGAAAAATAGTATAAGCTGTACTTGGAGGAACATGTTGTCAAAAAACAATATTTCATTTGCGATGAAGATCAAGATTTTTGGGGCAGTGTATAGATCTATCCAGGCATATGGCGCGAGTTTGGGGCTACTCACTCCCAGAAGATGTAGATAGTTTATATATGTTTTCTATTAAACGTATTGTTGGCCTACCTAGAACGACACCTAGCTATGCGATAGATCGCTTGAGACAAATATGGAAAGCAGTTGCATGTACATATTGGACTTGCACATTTAATATATTAAAAAAACACTATTCACTTACAGCAACGACCGTCTCCCACATATTATGTCTGAGGCAATATTAGCCAAGAAGATTTTTTGGGCAAAAGACCTAAATCTGATAGCGCGCCTTTTAGTATTGTTTGGAGCGAGCAACTATTGGAGCCGACCATCTGGACACAAGCCCGAGTAATGCTGTGCGTTATCTGAAAATCGAAGGCAAAAACTTTTTGAAAGGAAAATGAATAGTGTGACACGAATCTACAAAGACCTTGATGAATCGGCAGGTAGTTGACTGATGCAATTAGAAAGCAGAACGGTGTCATGGGTGCTAAAAGCAAGATGCGAAATGATCTGGCTCAACAAAACTAAATACACTTTTCAACAAGGAGGAACGAGCATTTGTGACCTTTGCAACACCAACGAAATCGAGGACACTCGACACTTTATTGGAAGATGCCCAATTCTTTCGGAGTATAGGTTTCTTTTTTTGGAAATTGCTTTTTAGGTAAAAGAGAAATAAAAGATTTAAATGATGCTTTTGAAAATAACTTGAAGAATTTAACATATTTCTGCAGCATGCCATTAGATACAGAAAACAAATTTTCATGGAATATTTTTGGTTAAATACTTAAAAAAAAAATGGTGCAACTTGGGGGTTGCTCCCAAATCCCACCGATTCTGTATCTCGCGACGAGCGGAGAAGCAGTTTGTATTAAGGTTGGGAGTGACGTACATGTTTCGCTCTATAATAAAATAATTAATGTACAAATGAGATTTATCACTAATAATTCTCTGACTGACGACTTGAAAGTCATAGCCGTATTACTTGATTTAAAATCAATGTGTCTGTGAAATCTTGTTTGCAATTTGTTTAAGTCATCTGTTTTTTGATTTTTAATAAAATATTATTATTATTATCATTACGCAGAGAAATCAAAATTGGCTGCACGGCACGTGTAGAAACGTTAAAGCTAAACGAAGCGTATTGCGCCCTGCTAAATTCCACACGCAAAATGTAGAACGCAGAAAGCTACACATAGCGTGCAGAAAAGCTGCACGTAACGTGTAGGATTTCAATATCTAAACGCCACGTGTAGAAAAGCTGAACGCTACGTGGGAAAAAGCAAAGTCTACACGACATTAGAAAATCAGGTTAATTCCAAATAACATCTACATTTTTCCTTCAGAAATCTGAATACTACACGAACGTATAGGGTTTTTACACGCGGCGTTTGGATATTGAAATCCTACATGCATACGCGTGTGTAAATCCTAAACGAAAAATGTAGCTCTAAGTCAGTAATGAATTCTTACATTTTTCGTTTGAAAAACTGATCTCCACACGCGACGTGTTGGTTTTCTACACAAACTCTTAGAATTACAAGTGCTGAATGCAACATGTTGGAAATCTGCACGAAACGTGTGCAAATTTCAGTCCCGAATATAATTTGAGCAGAGCACTGAATTCGAACTTAAGAATTACAAGCAAGCAAAAATTGGTGTATGTTTTCAACACAAGTACATCTTACTCAATACAAGTAACACATTAGATGCCTTGCCTCAGAGGCGCTGCGTAGCTCAGCCGTCTAAGTCGTCGCTCCTGTCGTGTTTTTCAGTCCAAGGGCCCCGAGTTCAAGTCACTCCAGAGTAAGTAAAAAAAGAATATATAAATTTGTTTAATGTGATATTTTTCAGAACCATACTTGGTGGGTGGGGGTGTGGGTTGGTGGTCCTCTTCTGCTCTGAGATTGATGCATAGCGAAATAATCGAGCTTTCAAGATAGCTGCAGCGCGCGCATATAAACAAAAATAAATGAATAAAAAGTGCGCATTAATTATTTGTGTAAGTGAAAATGTATGATTTCTACACGTTTTGACCGGGATTATCAACCAATAACGTTTGTGTAGCTTTTCTGCACTCCGCGTTTAGTTTTCTCATTTCTCATTTCTCGGCACAAACACATCCCTTTTTAGATGAAAGCTAGAAAGGTTAAGATCAGTCAGCCCAAAAGGTGTCTCCTCCATATGAATAAACGACCCTGAAACTCCATTGGGCAAAACGCCAGCGACATAGTAAAAGCCAAAGCCCAAGGACCACTGCAAAACGTCATAGGCGATACATTCCACTTGGGCATCTGGTTATCGCGTCCGAGGACGTCCGCACTTAAGGGTCCAGGGCTAATTCGTCACAAGCAGTGGTCGCAAAAATCGGTCCCCCGTTTGCCTTTGTCAGAAAACGACAGCTTTTGTGCGACCACATTGAAAAGAGGTACCGAAATAACCTTAAACTACGCTCTCTGCTTCTATTTGGTTGTGAGAGGAGAGAAACACATTTTTTTTTATTTTTTTCCTCTTAGGTCTTTTTGGGACCGTTTGGCCTAATTCCCGAATTCAGAAGGTCTTCTTCGTATGTATGCATCCGTGTGTAAGGCTCGGGTAACGATATGAATGTATGTACGACGAACTATACGCGCTCTCTCGTTCTCTCGCATAGACTCTCTCTGCTTATGTCAAACTCTTTCGCAACTCTTGAGTCTGCAACTTTTTCAAATAACATTTTGAGAGATGGCCTTCGAGAAGCACGAAATTTAAGACCAATTGAGTGAGTTGGGCCTGTTATTCGGTTGCTGTCAGACCGATCAGTGTTGTGTGGTCAACCACAGCCGCTTAACAGTGAGCACGATAACAGAACACATTCGGTTGCGGGAAGCCCGGGCCCCCTTTATGTTTGGTTTTTCGGTCAGTGACGCGAGCAGAGCGAGCTGAAAAAAGGGTTGAGAGTTATTCACGAGCTATGGTCACAAGTAAACCAATGTCATACCACTGTGCAGGGGCCACATTCTAACAGGCTGTCCATACGGTCAGCAGTAAACAAAGTGTACAGAACCGATCAGTGCCAGCAGCGAAATACAACGGGAAGCAACAGCAGCGGCGGCGACTGCACCATCGAGGGCAGCGGCACATGGGAGAGGGAAGCTTTCAGAAAACATTGCAATACTTTTAAGCTTTAGATCTAATAGACGACTCAATTGAAGAGGTTGGTCTCCTTATCGATGAAATTGAAATAATTCTTTTTTATCTTCTTTATACTAGCATAAAACCCGTCGCGCTTCGCTGCGTCCCATTATATCTACTGTATAAATAAGGAGGGTGTTCGCATCGCCTTCACGCTTGTTTTAATTTTTTTCAATATAGTTAAACTTATATATATTTAAAAAAAAAAAAAAACAATCAATTAAATATTTCCTTATTTCCACACCACCGCAGAGGTAGAAGATTTGGCGCGTTTTTTTTAAAGTGGTAAATCCCCAATAGGCCTAATCCACTTATTCTTGCAAGAATTTGCTTCTTTTGACCATTTGTATGCACACTTAGTACAATTAAACAGTTACTGACATTTTTTAACTATTTTTGTTGTAAAACCTCACTGTATACAACATTTTTCGATTTGCCATCGGGTGCAAGAATCATTAAACTGCTAGCGGAGCTAACTTTTGAACAGGCCACATAAAACTGTCCATGAGAAAAGCAATCCTCTCTAAGATCTAATCCGGCTACCTTCAATGTCTGTCCCTGTGACTTATTTATTGTCATAGCAAAGCAGACTTTGATGGGAAATTGCAGTCTCTTGAACTGAAATGGAAGGTTTGAAGGTATTAGTGGGATTCTTGGTATAAAAACCGTCTCTCCTTTAGCACAACCAGTAAAAACTGTGGCTTCAATAACATAGGTGTGAAGAGCTTTCACTTGTAATCTCGTACCATTACATAATTTTGGAGGACTAAGATTTCGTAACAACATTATGGGTGCACCAACCTTAAGAGTAAGATTATGTAAAGGAAGCCCTGGTGGGTTTTGAGCGTTAAGGAGCTCGACCGGATAGTGAACTGCATCATCGACTTCTACATCGGAGTCGATTGACTTGTATTGAACTTCTTCACCATTAAATGACTTTAATACTTTCATTTTTTGAAGTTAAAATTGCTCGTTCAGATAACCAATCTAAAGACTTTGCATGGATATTGGATATATCTGGAAATATCTTTGAGATAAGCTCTTTAGCATCTGCTACTACAGTACCCAAACATGATGGAATAGTGATTTTGCCCTCCGACATTGGATATAATCCATCTCCTATTTTAAGTAGAGTTTCGGCAAAAATACTAGCAGAAGTATCCCCATTTAGATGCACTTGCATATTTTTTGTTAATGCAAGTTTTTGAATCTTAGGCCACAAAAATGAGGACTTCAAACATGACTTAATTTCATCTGCTCTCGTTCCTCTGGGCACTATTGGAAGAGTTTGGCGGAAATCTCCGGCTAAAAGGACTGTAATTCCTCCCATTAGAAGGTCTTTATTACAAATGTCCTTTAATGTTCTATCTAAAGCTTCGAATCCGCCCTTATGGGCCATAGTGCACTCATCCCAAACAATTAATTTGCAATCTTGGAGGACCTTGGCCATATTGCTTTGTTTTGAAATGGAGCAATATGGTATTTCTACATTTATTAAATCAAAAGGCAGTTTAAACTTCAGAATGTGCTGTTCGACCATCGTTAAGCAAAGTTGCAGCGATTCCAGATGAAGCTACGGCCAATGCTATTTTCTGCATTTGCCGCACTTTCGCCAACAATAAATTAATGAAGAACGTTTTACCTGCACCACCAGGTGCATCCAAAAAATAAATTTCTCCATTTTTGGATTCAACGCTTTCTAATATTTTTCTGTATACCTCATTTTGCTCATCGGTGAGCAAATGTTCGTTATTATTAACAATAGTATCATTGTTTTCATAACTCATTTCTCTGAGGTAATCATTATGTAGCAGCACTTCATCGGTGGTTCTACTTGGCTAAGCCAGTCCGTAATCTGCTAAGCTTTGTCCTCCTATAGACAATAATATATCTTCAATCTGGATAAGAGTATTATTATAAACTTTATCCATAATTGTGGAATCTATATTGCCGTTTTTCGACAAATTACGTATTGTGTCTTCTGAGAGGCTTTCTTTATACTTATTCCAAAGACTCAATGCATAAGATATTTGACAAAATACTAACATTATTGCAAATAGATCTCTTAATTCACCTGGAAGTTTGCGTAATACAGCCTCCGCCAAGGTAGAGTCCCAGTGCTTATCATCCTCAAGTAAGCCTAAGGCTTTGCATGCTAATTGAAATGTGTCATAAATGACACCATTAACAGTTTTGAGGTGTTTAAATGAGGTTGGACCCCGCACTGTATGGAGCAAAAGTCTTAAATAATAACATTCTGTATTTTTGGGATGTTCAGTGTACACTCTACCCAAAGCTGCACCCTTTTTGACACCAGAAAAATAAGCCACACTACAACCGATTTTCCTTCTTTGAAACTTTTTATTTTTCCATGTGAAATATGATGGAACTTCAACATAAAGAAGTGTTTTGGCAAAGTTTTCAATTTTGCATAGCTCAAAAAAGGCTAACAGGGTTGTTGTCGATGGCTTGCTTAGCTTTTCAGTTAACTGATCGGGGTTATTTGGGTTGAAATAAATACGTTGGCCGTTTTCTAAGTGCACAGCCAAGTGAGTAATTGCAGGAAACCTTTCATGTATGGCATATCCAAAGATTCTCCACACGGCTTCTGAACTGCTTATGTATATAACATTTTCATAGATTTGAACTTCATTTCTTTGGTTTTCAACCGTAAACGATGCTTGAACACTGGCCTTGTTAACATATTTGCAAATGTATTTTATGGACTTTACAGAGCTGCAGTACTCTATATTAATGTGGGCCTCAAATGTACGTGAGAGTACACAATTGAAAGGTACAACCCAACGGTTATCTATTTCTTTACCATTTATTTCAACAGTAAATCCACCATCAGCTGGTGCTCTTCGTCGGTATTGAGGATAGCCATCATTACCAGTGACAGTTTCTTTTAAAAACTGTCGAGGAAATCTTTTGCTACACTTACCTTCTTTCATACAGGGCGACTTACGATTAGATATTCCACAGGGCCCATGAATCATATTAGCCTTGACAATTTCATATAGCAGAGGATCCTTTTTACGATCAGGTATTTGTGCACAGATAATTGCGTCTATTTGATCTGGCTTAATATGATTCTCTATCCAAAGTAGTATGTGGACATGAGGCAAGCCACGCTTTTGCCATTCCACAGAGTACATAAAGCATTGCAGTTTTCCAAACAATGCACCTTTGGTTAATAATGACATTAAGGCTTTGATCTTTAGATGAAAAACTCTCGCAATAATGTCATGACGGTCGTGAGCCTTTTGTCCTTTAAATATTGCATTTTGTATATCCTTCCATTGGGGATTACAGGTAAATGTAATAAAAAGATGAGGACGACCAAATGTCGAACATACGTCATGACATCCTGGGTTTTCTCATGCATATATCGCGCCGAGCCAGTAAACGAAGATGGTAGAATTACCATTTGACCGATCTAGGCGGGATCTGTATCTTGCCTACCAATAGCATCTTGAAGACGCTTATAACTGTCAGTTCTAAGGCGCGCTTGACTGTTGCGAATAAAATTAAGCCTCGCGGTTTCAATTTTCGCATACATTTCAACCAAAAACTGACTGAAAAGGGCACGACAATAAAGCAAATGATTTGTTTCTGAATGTCGACACATGATTCTATAACTGTAAAAGGTCATTGCTGACACCATTTTTTTAAGATTTTGTCTTGAAATTGGATCACATTACTGCACAGCATCGTAAGAACGGTGTACTTCACTTATGCGGTGCAATTGATTGTTATGACTCTCAATAACAATATCTCGCTTCTCGAACTGCTGTCCGACAATGAGCAAGGCTACTTTGCTTACTCGGGGTGCATTAAAGCGGCCCCTATGAGCCCCAGCTGGTGCTCTATCAGTGTGTATTATCATTTTATAGTCTTTGCCATCTTTTGGCAGTTTGTCAAGAGCAAGTTTGAAATCATGAACGTATGAATTACTCTCACGTAGCATGGATTGTAGTTGCTTAACTATATTCAAATTCACATCTGAAATATTTTTACATCTCAGTTGCGATTCCTTGCCATCTTCACCAACAAAATATTATATATTTGAAGAAACTGTTCTTCTTTTTGAGGGTCTGGCCAAAGACTACTAACTAAGTGATTGACTTGACCCTGCACTTTGAAGGTCTGCATAAATCCATGCCTGGGATGGTCACCTAGTATGAGACTCTTAAGTGGTGCGGGTAAAGCTTTTAAAGGAAGAAGTTGTACTTTCCCATCTTTACAGCACATACCTTTAGTCTCGTCTTTCCATTTAAGAGCATCACAGAATTGACATCTGTAATCCATCAGACCTAGTTGAATAACTTTGTCTGTGTTATATGCCGTTTCGGAATCGTACAATAGGCCAGAGTTTGCTTTAACTTTCCATGGACGCAAACGTGTTTCAGCTCTTACTGCAGGATTCTGGGCCTCATACCTTATTACTGCAGCTCGATGCACCTCAGGATTCTGAGTCTGATATTTATCAGCTGCAGCTCGATACACCTCAGGATTCTTAGTCTGATATTTATCAGCTGCAGCTCGATGCACCTCAGGATTCTGAGTCTGATATTTATCAGCTGCAGCTCGATGCACCTCAGGACTCTGAGCCTGATATTTCTTAGCTGCAGCTAGGTTCACCTCAGGATTCTGAGTCTGATAATTATCAGCTGCAGCTCGATGCACCTCAGGACTCTGAGCCCGATATTTCTTAGCTGCAGCTCGGTTCACCTCAGGATTCTGAGTCTGATATTTATCAGCTGCAGCTCGATGCATCTCAGGATTCTGAGCCTGATATTTCTTAGCTGCATCATTACGCTCATCGCGATGCTTAGAGCGATACTTTTCAGATGCAAGCTTACGCTGTTTTTTTTCTGGTTACATCAGAAAATCTAGCCCTTCTTTTAATGGCTCTTTTCTTTTCGCCTGTTTTAGATTCGCTTTGAGGAGCAACATCTTCATTAGGCAAGCTTTCAGAAGGAATGTTAACATCAAAACGCCCATTAAATAAGTCTCCGCTGAAGCGCAGCCTTTTCACAGGGTTTTCATCACTGCCAAAGTTTCCTAAAATATTTCCATCTTGAAACACTTCTATATAAACTGGATAAAGTTCTCCAGCTGCAATTAACTCGCATGTAGTCCCATATGTGTGGGGCTGCATCATATCGTTCTCATAATCTGCAGGTGTACTATAACAATTTCTTTCAGAATTGCAGGTATACACACCGAAATGATACCATCGGTTAATAACATGCGATACTATTTCCTGGCAAATCGTATCGGGAAATTCTCATGTGCCGTCTAAATCATACGAAATTGCTCTAAAGAGGCAAGCTCCGTCACCTATTATAGGCAACACGGAAAAAGGCAGCATTGCGCCATTTATATTAAGGTATTCAATTACCATGATTACAATTAGTTGGCCTAAAATATATCAAGTCAGCAAACTCTGAGAATATTTTAAACAATACGAACTAATATTGCATGTATGTAAGGTAAAGTCTTTATTATACTGTGTCCTTAAATACCTTTAGACTGACAGTTAAAAAAGACAACTACAACAAATACTATAATTTCTAATACGATCAGTATTGAAAAATATTTGTAAAATATTTATATCGAAAATTTAAGCTATTTGGAGAATAGTTACATGCAAATTTTACGATAATTATGTTCGGTCTAAAATAGACTGAATTTTGTATTTGGCGCCTAAAATATTTCAAGCATGCAAATATTTTTAGCAGAAAATACGTAAATTTTCGAGTTTCTGCTTAAAACAGAATGGCGAATTAAAGCAACAACACCACAGAGATCTATATCTGCAAATGTTCAAATCCGAATACCACTCGCAAGGTATTCAGTTACTAATGATTAAGATTAGTTGGCTTAATATATGTATTTAAGTCAGCAAATTCTAAATGGTACTTCTTGTACCTTAAGGCTAACAGTAAAAAAAGTCAGCAATTACTACTAATACTACTACTACTAAAGCTAATACTACTAAACTAATACTACTAAACTAAAACTACTAACTAATATTGATATCGAAAATTCAAACAAAATTTAACGATATTTTTGTTCAGTCTTAATAGACTGAATGTTGTATTGGAGCCTTAAATATTTGAGACATGCAAATATTTTTGGCAACAAATACTAAAATTTGCAAATTTCTGTTTAAAGCAGTATTGTAAAAGAATAATTGGGGGGTATACTTGCGATTTACAACACAAAACACTTGGGGGTCAACAGTTGTAAATGCTTAAGTTCAACAACCACCCGCTTCGGTCACAAAAAATTGTAGACTGATTTGCAGAAGAAGAATGCAGCTTCGACGAAGTAACTCACACACACACTGTGTACATTTCGTACACACACACTGCGTTTTTTTTAAATGTATGTATGTATGTGTGTAAAAGGTGCGAGAAGAGAATAGAAGAAAAACAAAAGCAAGTCAAAATTGTTTTTTCAATTTCGCTTAATAAAAATCAAAGTGTGTTCATCCCAGGTAAAGAGAACAACAAAATACTGGTCAGAACAGTAATCGAAGGGAATAGAAGAAAAACAAAAGCAAGTCAAAATTGTTTTTTCAATTTCGCTTAATAAAAATCAAAGTGTGTTCATCCCAGGTAAAGAGAACAACAAAACACTGGTCAGAACAGTAATCGAAGGGAATTTTTGTCCAAATTTAACCTTTTTACATGTTTTCAATTGGTCAGGTCTATCATTTGGTTAAACAGCTCCAACTGGCTGAAAAAAATGGAGCAAAAGATAGAGCGGCGCACAGCGGCCAAAACCCCGTCTTAGTACGCACTTTCACCACTAAAGGAAACTCCTGTCCAAGTTTCAGCCCTTCATCTCTTACCGTTTGCACTCTGCGTTGATAAAGACTATGTTAAAGCAAATAAGAGCGCTGTAGTCGAGTTTCCCGACTACAAAATACCCTGTTCAATTGAGACACACATACAAAACACACTCACATACACAAACGCATACACACATACGAGCGCACACAAACACACACACGCTCGCTCACACGCGGCCTGCGCAGGCAGCGCTGCCTGCATGAAGTGAACGCTTCCCTATGGCAGCTATAAGATATAGTAATCCGATTTTGACCAAAGTTTGCATATCTGTTTGAAAGCATATAATATTAATAATGACCGTGTTTGGGAACGCTAACATTAAGAACAAAAAAGTTTTTCTCTCTAAGACCCATTTTTTGACCGATGGTTCCTATGGCAGCTGTAAGATGTAGTCATCCGATCCGGTCGGTTCCGACATATTAGCAGCGTGCAGTAAAAAGAAGACTCTGTGCAAAATTTCAGCTCGATAGCTTTAAAACTGAGAGACTAGTTTGCGTAGAAACAAACGGACAGACAAACAGACGGACAGACAGACAGACGGACGGACAAAGCTCAATCGATTCAGCTCGTCACTCTGATCAAGAATATATATAGTTTATGGGGTCGGAAATGAATATTTCTATGCTTAGCAAACTTCTGGGCAAAATTATAATACCCTTTGCAAGGGTATAAAAAACATCAAATAAGAAAAAAAAAACAATGCACCTACGGGCGGAGTTGAACCCGGGCCTATATGCTTTCTAAGCGAATGTGTTATACACTCGACCACGTTCCAAGCTACGTGTTGGCTGACAAAATGCAAGTAATATTCAACCGACAAATTTTTGTGTGGGGAGCTGGTAGTTTTTTTTTTTTTAACAAACAGTTGGAAGAAACTACAAAGAGAGAGGGAAAGAGAGAAAAAGAAACACACAGACACACACGCCTTTATGCCAAAAAAAATGCTTACCGTTGTATTTGCGCCCGTGTGTGTGTATGTATTTGCCCAACAAAATGAAATCAAATATTGCCGTTTTTTTTTAGGAACAGAAATTTTTTTTTATTTTATTTCATTTAGTAGATTTGATTATTAATCACAATACATATGTTTAACTATATTGCTAACTCTACTGTTCACTAAGATTAAACAATTGTTGTAGTTGTTTCATTAATATTGTTTTGGTTGGTGTTCTGCTGCATTCCTTGTAGTTGCTCTAGTTGTTGCTGAAGTTCTTGTTGTTGTTTTTGAAGTTGGATTTGTTGTTGCTTCAGCTGCTCTTCTTGTTGTTGTTGTTCGAGCTGTAGTTTGGGTTGCTGTTGTGGCGGAGCATCGTTGAACACTGATACGAAGTTTCCTGCCAGGAAAGGCATATACTGTTGCATGACATTAATTGTTTGGACCAACAGTAGCACCTGCCCCTGCAAAACTTCGACATGACCTTGCAACATTTGCACTTCCTGATTGAGGCCTTGTATTTGCTTCTGCTGATTTTGTTGTTGTTGTTGTTTCGGTTCATTCAAATATATGTTGGGGATCATTTGTTGTTGCTGAAGCTGCTGTTGTTGCTGCTGAATTTGTAAATTTAACTGCTGATTTTGCTGCTGGAGCATCGATTGCAGGCCCCATTGCTCGCTAGCAAAGTTCTGGCCATATGGAAAAGTGGCCGGGGGAGGTTGCTGGATTAAGCCGTTTGCGCACAAAGGCTGCGTTCCGACAGTCGACAGGTTCATTTTGCAACTGAACGCTCAAAAGGACTCACAGCCTCTTCTTACTCCATTGTACCGACAGTGGTGACTTTGTTGTGCATCTTTCTCTCTCTTGCTGTCGCTCTCTGCCCAAAGGTGCACGAACACAAATGTGTGTGTGTGTGTGTGTGTGTGTGCAATCAAATGAATTCATTCTATTAATAGACTGCTTAGCCTTAGCAAACTCGCTCTTTCTCTCTTGCTCTCTCAAAAAAATTCAAATTCAACCACCACTAAACCAAGCTCACTCCCTCTCTCTCTCACACTCGCTCTCATGGAAAAAACCCAAAACTAACAACAAATTTACAAATTTTCGGGAAAATTTGTTTGCAGTTCTTCTTGAATTTTCATTAGGATCTTTGAAAATGAATTTGCACTTGATCGGATGGTAAACAAAAAAGTTGCATACAAAAGTTTTTCCCAAATTTTCCACATTTCCCGACAGAATTTTCCCCGTCTTAGTACGCACTTTCACCACTAATGGAAACTCCTGTCCAAATTTCAGCCTTCTATCTCTTACCGTTTGCGCCCTGCGCTGATTGCCAATCAGTGAATCAGTGAATCAGTCAGTCAGTCAGTCAGTCAGGACAAACTGTTTTATATATAGAGTAGACTAACATATAATCCGTCGCGCTTCGCTGCGTCGCCAATTGTATAGCCTTGTTAATTTGTGTTCCCCGTAAAGCCCACAAAGCGAATCTTACATAGATCAGCATGAATTCATCGTGGGTTTTCCCTCCAATTCCCACCCACATCCTACCCACTTCCCACCCACCGTGACCGTTCCCGTTATCGTTATCGCTATCGCTATCGTTATCGTTATCGTTATCGTTATCGTTATCGTTATCGTTATCGTTATCGTTATCGTTATCGTTATCGTTATCGTTATCGTTATCGTTATCGTTATCGTTATCGTTATCGTTATCGTTATCGTTATCGTTATCGTTATCGTTATCGTTATCGTTATCCTTATCGTTATCGTTATCGTTATCGTTATCGTTATCGTTATCCTTATCCTTATCCTTATCCTTATCGTATCGTTATCGTTATCGTTATCGTTATCGTTATCGTTATCGTTATCGTTATCGTTATCGTTATCGTTATCGTTATCGTTATCGTTATCGTTATCGTTATCGTTATCGTTATCGTTATCGTTATCGTTATCGTTATCGTTATCGTTATCGTTATCGTTATCGTTATCGTTATCGTTATCGTTATCGTTATCGTTATCGTTATCGTTATCGTTATCGTTATCGTTATCGTTATCGTTATCGTTATCGTTATCGTTATCGTTATCGTTATCGTTATCGTTATCGTTATCGTTATCGTTATCGTTATCGTTATCGTTATCGTTATCGTTATCGTTATCGTTATCGTTATCGTTATCGTTATCGTTATCGTTATCGTTATCGTTATCGTTATCGTTATCGTTATCGTTATCGTTATCGTTATCGTTATCGTTATCGTTATCGTTATCGTTATCGTTATCGTTATCGTTATCGTTATCGTTATCGTTATCGTTATCGTTATCGTTATCGTTATCGTTATCGTTATCGTTATCGTTATCGTTATCGTTATCGTTATCGTTATCGTTATCGTTATCGTTATCGTTATCGTTATCGTTATCGTTATCGTTATCGTTATCGTTATCGTTATCGTTACGTTATCGTTATCGTTATCGTTATCGTTATCGTTATCGTTATCGTTATCGTTATCGTTATCGTTATCGTTATCGTTATCGTTATCGTTATCGTTATCGTTATCGTTATCGTTATCGTTATCGTTATCGTTATCGTTATCGTTATCGTTATCGTTATCGTTATCGTTATCGTTATCGTTATCGTTATCGTTATCGTTATCGTTATCGTTATCGTTATCGTTATCGTTATCGTTATCGTTATCGTTATCGTTATCGTTATCGTTATCGTTATCGTTATCGTTATCGTTATCGTTATCGTTATCGTTATCGTTATCGTTATCGTTATCGTTATCGTTATCGTTATCGTTATCGTTATCGTTATCGTTATCGTTATCGTTATCGTTATCGTTATCGTTATCGTTATCGTTATCGTTATCGTTATCGTTATCGTTATCGTTATCGTTATCGTTATCGTTATCGTTATCGTTATCGTTATCGTTATCGTTATCGTTATCGTTATCGTTATCGTTATCGTTATCGTTATCGTTATCGTTCTCGTTCTCGTTCTCGTTCTCGTTCTCGTTCTCGTTCTCGTTCTCGTTCTCGTTCTCGTTCTCGTTCTCGTTCTCGTTCTCGTTCTCGTTATCGTTATCGTTATCGTTCTCGTTCTCGTTATCGTTATCGTTATCGTTATCGTTATCGTCTCTCCACGAGTTTCTCTCTTTGAAATATGTATTTTATGAATTGAACTGAGTACAGTGGGCACTCTATATGTATGCATACCACATCTCCCTCCTTTTGAAAAATAACGTAATGAAATGAAGTTATTTTAAAGATAAATATTATTTGGTATTATTTTTATATATACATATATATTTTTTTTTGTTTTTTGTAAATACATATTTGTATTTTTAATTAAGTACGAAAGTGTGCAATAAAAGTGAAGAATAAAAATAAAAATTTATATATAATTGTAATATTATTAAAAATAATATTATTTAAAAAACATTTTTTATGATTTTTTATCTCCATGCATGGGTTTTGATAAAATTGATATTATGATATAAAAATTTTTAACCTATCCTTATGAACTGTTTGTTTTTTATTCTTACTGTCTGAAATGATTATATTATCTCTATCTTCTATCTTTTCTACTTTATACGGGCCTATATAATGGTCACCTTTGGTAGTATGCATACTTGTACTTCCTTTAGAGTACTATTGCGCATTTTTTATACCCTGTTCCCATTAAAAATGGGAAAAGGGGATCATGAAGTTGTGCAAATGTATGTAACAGCCAGAAGGAAGCTTCTCCGACCCCATAAAGAATATATATTCTTGATCAGCATCAACAGCCGAGTCGATATAGCCATGTCCGTCTGTCCGTCCGTCTGTCTGTCTGTCTGTATGAACGCGTCGTTGGCCGCAAAATCCGAGTATCTTGCTCCTCTTGAAAATCTAATGAGCAATTATATTTTCTAAGAAACTTTCTGGTACTACATGGAAATCATGTGGTACTATATACATGTCTGTAAGTAGTTGTAGTGGTACTAGACCATAAGAAGTAGTTTTTCCTTCTCCAATACCTGTTATATTGCACCGAAATATCTGCTCCTGTATCTAGCAAAAATGTAAGTGTTGTTTTTGTTTCTGAATTTTGGAGTGTAACTATATTGCTTAGATTGAGATTTAATGCGTATACCTTTACTGATTGTTGTTGCTCAAGGGGGGTTGAGCGTTTTCCGAATTTGCTGTTCGGATGTTGTGATTGTTATTATTGTTGTTACTGTTTTGTCCTCTCCAGCTATTTCGGTTATTTTGGCCTCTGTAGCTGCCATTGTTTTGGCCTCTATAGCTGTCATTATTGGCATCCCGGCTACGGTTGTTGTAACCGTTGTAATTGTTATTATAATAGTTTTGTTGGCTTCCTTGGTTACCTTGATAACCTGTGCCTCTGTTTCCAGTATTTTGGTAATTACCACGTCCATTGTGTACGCGGTGTCCTCTATTTGTGTAATAGAGTACGGTTTCTGTTTTTCCTGTTGCTTCCGTGCAACTATTGACGAATTCTGAGATAGCGTCATTCATGTTTGTGAAATTACCTACCAGCATGATAAGTTTTACTTTATCAATAGAGCAGTTAGATGTCATGGCTTTCACAGCGTTTTGTACACTGTATTTTGAAGCCAGTTCAGGGGTGAGTCCATCATTAATGTATGCTCCCTATAAACATATTGTTAGTTGGTCAATTTCCTTTGTGTATTGAGTGGCGGTCTTGTTCTTTTGTTGGAGATTCATAAGATTTGCTGAAATAACTTCAACAGACTCTCCTTTAACAGTATTTCTCAGTTTGGCTTATATCTGAGATATGGAATTTTCGGTACCGATCAAGTTTCGTGCATGTCCTTTTAATTTGGTTTTTATTAAAGAGTCTGCAACCAGATATAGTGCGTCTAAGAAACTTTGCAAGTTTTCTGCCTTGCCATCAAAATCTGGAATCAGATTTGCGGCTGTTTTTAGGAATTCTACCATGGTCTGTGCCATGGTGAATGACTTTTCTTATCAGATAATATAGAAAAAATGAATATGTTAATATGTGATCAGAGATATGCTTTCGATCTGATCCTTAAATTACTTGTACTCATTGGGGTATCTTGTTACTTTCTAATTGAATTTCGTATTCTATTTGTAGTCATGGGTGTCCCAGAGTCTATAGAGACTTAAAAATAATGGGGACACCCCTAATTAATAGGGAATGAGTTTTGTTTTGTAACGAGTCCTTTTTGACCCGAAAACCCATGCCGGCTATGCTCAGGGTAGTCGAGGATCGTTCCAACAATTTTATATTGGACTTGCAATAACAACACAAGGAATTCTTAATTCTATTATTCAACAGCGACGTGGTTCACTTTATTGTTCATTTTGATGTTTCACTTTGATGTTTCACTTATAACTATGGTACATGTGCATAAACCTATCTGAGGTATCCTTGCCAATCCGCAAGGTACGCCTCCTATCCGGCTCACCGCCGTGTTCGCAGGGTTTCGTTGGCCAAAGACACGCCGTGCACGTCCAAGCAATCGCTTGACTCGCAGGTTCGTCTATTCCGCACAACCCCCACGTACTGCCCTACTATCGTCCTACAAGGACTCAAAGGATGCGCTGGCTAGTATGACCGCCTATAACGTCGAATCAGCGTTCGACACACAGGCTCTACGTGCGCACAGCTACCTTTCTCGATGATCGTCGATATCCTTCCGCCCGGATATCCTGTATCTAGTTCCAGTCCTTCCACGAGGACTGTTCCGTATCCTTTTCAAGGATTCCGCACTCGATTTCCCGTCTGTAGTATTCTGGGATACTCCGTTTCGCCGCACTTATACTTTTACGATTCGTTCCGCTGTCTCCCGGTGTCTCCTTGTCTCCTTCTAGAACATTCGAGACTCCCAGATCTTCCATACGGCACTTTCCTCTGCCTAGCAACAGCGCTCTTTTGAATTGCCAGCGATATCGCCCCCTCAGCCAATTGGAGCGACTGCGACAACTAGCCTCTGCTCCAAACTTAACGGATCCTTCCGTTTACTTGCTGCGCATCCGCCGTCTGTCGTGCTGCTATTCCCCTGGACTCGCATTCATTTCCTCTTTCCCCTGAATCCGCCTTGTTTCCCCTTTATGCGGCGAATTCGCCGCACTTCCCCTTTCGAGGAAATGTATCCCCTTTCGCTCCATGACCTTCTGTCTGTGAGGAATAACCATTCCTCACAGTTTTTAACTATTGTTTATTTGTTTGTTTGGTAGGAACTGCTTTTTCGAAATCAGCATGTTCTTTATCTTCTCCATTGATTTATATGAATGAATGAATTAAATTTTCGAGGTCATTGCCTCGGCTCAAATATCTCTTTTTTATTTTTTATGAATTAAGTAAATTTTCAATGATGTATTGGCAGCAACCATTACAACAAAAATCAACAACAGAAGGTAGATGGAGTCTAGGTGTGGTGTATGATCCACAATTTCGATTTCGTTTACGACATTGGCTGTGTTGCCAGTCGCCTTAGATTGGGTTTTGCCCATATTTATCGAATTTTGTTTGCATCACAACCCCTTGACGGTCGTGGCCACAGCAATGAATGCCCTTCAATCGCTTCTGCATTGTGCGTGCTGGCACCAGTTGTTCACCCCAAGGTTGGAAATGTCTCTCCGCACTTGATCATCCCATCGTAGTGGTGGGCGACCCCTCCTGCCTTGTCCTCCAAAGTCAGGCGCCTTCGCTTTGTACATCTTTTTTACTGGAGCTTCTTCATCCATCCGGATTACTTGTCCTAACCAGCGCAGCCGCTGTTGCTCTATGCGCTTGACTAGACTGACGTCCTTGTAGAGCTCATACAGTTCGTGATTCATTCATAGATACTCCGAAGGACTTTTCGCTCGAACACGCCAATCCTCCTCTCATCCGCTGCTGTCAATGTCCATGCTTCTGCGCCGTATAGCAGGACTGGGATGATGAGCGACTTGTATAGCGGTATTTTTGTTCTTCGAGAAAAGGCTCTGCTCTTGAACTCCCTACTGAGCCCGTAGTAGCATCGGTTTCCAAGAGTAATTCTTCTTCGGATCTCCAGGCTGATGCTGTCCTCCCCCACCTCAAAGTTGTACTCCCCCATAGTAACAAATTGTCCAAGACGCGTAGACTTCTCATCCGTGGATACTAGGTACTTTGTCTTGTCCTCGTTTACCGCTAAGCCCATCAGCTTAGACTGCTTCTCAATCTCTGAAAACGCCCGGCTAACCGCCCGTTCGTTTTGCCGAAAATGTCAATATCATCGGCGTATGCGAGTAGCATTAGATCTTCATAAAGAAATGAGCCCGATCTGTTGGCATTTGGGCACTGGCACAGTGGTAAAAATATTAATCAAAAATAACTATTTGTGAGTGATTTATGCATGGTGCAGTTTACAATTGTAAAAGTGATTACATTTACACTGTACCATGCATGTTAGTAATTATGATATGAATGTGTAATTGGTGATTATTTTGTTTTGTGTTAATGATCTTATCTAACGTACCCAACTCATTACGCTTTAAGGGCACTCGAAAAAATTGCGAACTTCCAATAAATCGGACCGCTTTAAAAAAAAATAATGTTGGCGGACTTTGTTGCGCAGCCGGACTTCTTCGACAGATTTCTTCCGCTTCGGGTTGCTTCCCTCGATGGTGCAGACGGCGGCCTATATGCCTCCCGCACTTATATCTTCTTGGTTTACCAGTATTCCATCGGTGGTGCAGACGGCGGCCTATATGCCTCCCGCACTTATTTCTTTATCTTCTTGGTCAACCGGGGAACTTGCTATGTCCCCGTTTCTTCCTTCTCGCTGCCCAAATCCTAGCCACGGCTTTGGTGAATTCAATTTTTAGAACTGTTAAAAAGTTTTAGGTTTGTTTTTGCGGTTGCCTCCGCATTGTTTTGAAGATGTAGTTTTTTTTTCCAAAAAATTCTTATTATTTTTGTTTTCACACGTTACCCATAGTTATTGGGTTTTAATCTGAACCACGGATAATTTGGCACGGGTTCGCACGGTCGCCAAGTAATTAAATAAAATATCTTTTCTTCAGATTCAGTGTTAGTATTTAACTTTTATTGAAATTATATACATAAATGGTTTAAGTCAACGAACACACACAGGCGTCGAGACATCGCAGCAAGACCGAATGAATTGAACTGCCTTAAATATGTTTTTAGTTTGAGCGATCAGCGCACAAATGCATTTGTGTGTGTGTGTGTGAGTATGCTAAGCGACGACGCGCAGAGCGTCAAAGTCGCTGACTCTGCAATCTTATGCAGAGATCCAAGTGGGTGATCATATTTCCTTATGGGAAACAAAGAAAGAATCTAAGTGAGCTTATGGGTTTATATATATATATGGATGCAACAAAGTGTTACATAGGGTGCTCATATATATATGAATTATTATTATATTTAAAACACAGCGCGCTCCACGTGTCTGCTGTCCACACTACTGTCACAGCCTGTCCACAGCATTGGAGCAAGGACAGATCCTTGTTGAACCCCTCTGGATGCTTAATAGCGTTTGACGCCATTGTCTGTTTCATACATGAGCACCCTATAGCTCAAATAGCTTTCTATGATGGCTTCCAGAATATGATCCCATCCAGCTGATTTGAAAGCATTCCTTATATCCAGAGTGGTCACCAGACAGTACTCCTTCGCTCCATACATCCATCGCTCTCCTTGGATTGCCTTGCTTGCGATACTGCATCTATGGTTGATCGTCCTTTCCTGAATCCATACTGCATACATTTGTCTACTACTTCCTCCAGACGCGCATGTATGATCCGTTCCAGGATTTTTCCGACCGTGTACAGCATGCACAGTGGCCTATAGGCTGATGGATCTTCCGCTGGTTTTCCTTCTTTTGGGAGCAACACCAAACGTTGTACTTTCCACCTCTCTGGGAATATTCCCTCGGTAAGGCAGGAATTGTACAGGTCCATAATTGCCTCCGGATTGGCTTTAATTGCCAACTTCAAGACCTTATTTGGAACTCTGTCCGGTCCTGGTGCCTTATCATCACTGTCTTTACAACTAGCCGAAAGGATCTCCTCCTCGGTTATACGCTGCCAGCCTGATGGAAGGGTATTTGGTGCGCGTCGGGTAATATTTATTCCGGTCGGAAAAGAGGTCTCCTCGATGTGTGCCATTTGGGAAGGGCATGTTGGAGGTGACTGGCTGTAGGCCTTCAGCTTCTTCATCGCCAGCTTATAGGCAAAACCCCATGGGTTATTTTCCAGGTCGCTGCAGATACTCAAATAACAAGCCCGTTTGCTTTCCTTAATGAGTCGTTGGATTTGCCTTTTCTCCCTGAATACTTCTTGACGCTCATGTCCGAACTTCGCTCACGTTGACATCTCCTTCTCGCCCGCAGGCACTCTTATCTAGCCTCGGATATCTTCTGGGTCCACCAATAGTTTGGGCTTCTCCTATGCGACCCAGCACCTTTGGGAAGCATTGATACATTACACACGATTATCAGATGTGCTGCCATCTTGCACGCTTTCTCTGATGCTGTGCCATGCATTTCAAGACCCTCCATTAGGATTGGGATCATTGCTGGGTCTAGCGTTTCCAATTTGTGGCTGCTCTGGGCTAGGTATTTGCGCTGGTGTTTCTCTTAGCGATGGTGCAGACTAAATAGTATGGCAATTTGATCGCTCCCGGTATACATATCGCTGGCCTCCCAGCTGCTTCGTGACATGAGGGTGCTGCTCAAAAATTTGAGGTCAATTATTGATCCTCTGCCAGCCTTGCTGTATGTAAGCTTCTCGCCTCTATTGATAAGTACGATATCCAGCGTTGCAAAAGCCTCTAGTAGTGCCTGGCCTCTCGCGTTTGTTGTCGGGCAAGCCCACTCGGTCGCTCAGGCATTAAAATCTCCAGCTACTACTACTAGGTATTTGCCATGCATGTCGTCCGCTATCTCCTCCAGTACGTGCGTTGCTTCCTCAATATTAAGGCTTGGGGGCAGGTAACAGCTGTAGATGTAGACATCCTCTACCTACCCTCGCACAAAGCATGATGACTGCATCTTTTTTCAAACTTGCGCTTTATGAGGCCCGCACGACCAGATTGCCGACTTGCTTGACATGTCTGACGCCCATTCGGCACGGTCTCTGTTACGGTACTGTGCGCTTACTATGGGTACGTCTATGTTCTCCTCCAGTATGGTCTGTTCCAGTAATTGCTGGGCAACCGCGCAGTGATTAAGGTTTATCTGCAAAAACTTGATTTTTTGTGCATTTCCTTCATCGCCTTCTGATACATTGGGCATTTAGTGTCCATTGTTCCATGGCTCCTGTTTTCCAGGTTACCCCTTATGAAAAGTATACAATTTGCTTTCACTTTACAGGTTTTTGCCTGATGGGTTTCCTCTCCACAGTTATAGCATATTTTTCGGAAGTCGTGCTTGCTCCTGCAGTTAACCTGAATGTGATCAAATTCCATGCACTTGTAGCATCATCGAGGCTGTGTCTTTAGTCGTATCCTACAACTGGACCAGCCGACCCGAACCTTGCCCATCTTTAGAAGTTTGTCTCCCGTTTGCGGGCGGTTTGTCTGGCGGTTAAGTATGGCGGCGCATCTCCTGTTCTGAGGGCTTCCAGAATATGATCCCATCCAGCTGATTTGAAAGCAATCCTTATAACCAGAGTGGTCACCAGACAGTACTCCTTCGCTCCATACATCCATCGCTCTCCTTGGATTGCCTTGCTCGCGATACTGCATCTATGGTTGATCGTCCTTTCCTGAATCCATACTGCAATCATTTGTCTACTACTTCCTCCAGACGCGCATGTATGATCCGTTCCAGGATTTTTCCGACCGTGTACAGCATGCACAGTGGCCCATAGGCTGATGGATCTTCCGCTGGTTTTCCTTCTTTTGGGAGCAACACCAAACGTTGTACTTTCCAGCTCTCTGGGAATATTCCCTCGGTAAGGCAGGAATTGTACAGGTCCATAATTGCCTCCGGATTGGCTTTAATTGCCAACTTCAAGACCTTATTTGGAACTCTGTCCGGTCCTGGTGCCTTATCATCACTGTCTTTACAACTAGCCGAAAGGATCTCCTCCTCGGTTATACGCTGCCAGCCTGATGGAAGGGTATTTGGTGCGCGTCGGGTGATATTTATTCCGGTCGGAAAAGAGGTCTCCTCGATGTGTGCCATTTGGGAAGGGCATGTTGGAGGTGACTGGCTGTAGGCCTTCAGCTTCTTCATCGCCAGCTTATAGGCAAAACCCCATGGGTTATTTTCCAGGTCGCTGCAGATACTCAAATAACAAGCCCGTTTGCTTTCCTTAATGAGTCGTTGGATTTGCCTTTTCTCCCTGAATACTTCTTGACGCTCATGTCCGAACTTCGCTCACGTTGACATCTCCTTCTCGCCCGCAGGCACTCTTATCTAGCCTCGGATATCTTCTGGGTCCACCAATAGTTTGGGCTTCTCCTATGCGACCCAGCACCTTTGGGAAGCATTGATACATTACACACGATTATCAGATGTGCTGCCATCTTGCACGCTTTCTCTGATGCTGTGCCATGCATTTCAAGACCCTCCATTAGGATTGGGATCATTGCTGGGTCTAGCGTTTCCAATTTGTGGCTGCTCTGGGCTAGGTATTTGCGCTGGTGTTTCTCTTAGCGATGGTGCAGACTAAATAGTATGGCAATTTGATCGCTCCCGGTATACATATCGCTGGCCTCCCAGCTGCTTCGTGACATGAGGGTGCTGCTCAAAAATTTGAGGTCAATTATTGATCCTCTGCCAGCCTTGCTGTATGTAAGCTTCTCGCCTCTATTGATAAGTACGATATCCAGCGTTGCAAAAGCCTCTAGTAGTGCCTGGCCTCTCGCGTTTGTTGTCGGGCAAGCCCACTCGGTCGCTCAGGCGTTAAAATCTCCAGCTACTACTACTAGGTATTTGCCATGCATGTCGTCCGCTATCTCCTCCAGTACGCGCGTTGCTTCCTCAATATTAAGGCTTGGGGGCAGGTAACAGCTGTAGATGTAGACATCCTCTACCTACCCTCGCACAAAGCATGATGACTGCATCTTTTTTCAAACTTGCGCTTTATGAAGCCCGCACGACCAGATTGCCGACTTGCTTGACATGTCTGACGCCCATTCGGCACGGTCTCTGTTACGGTACTGTGCGCTTACTATGGGTACGTCTATGTTCTCCTCCAGTATGGTCTGTTCCAGTAATTGCTGGGCAACCGCGCAGTGATTAAGGCTTATCTGCAAAAACTTGATTTTTTGTGCATTTCCTTCATCGCCTTCTGATACATTGGGCATTTAGTGTCCATTGTTCCATGTCTCCTGTTTTCCAGGTTACCCCTTATGAAAAGTATACAATTTGCTTTCACTTTACAGGTTTTTGCCTGATGGGCTTCCTCTCCACAGCTATAGCATAGTTTTCGGAAGTCGTGCTTGCTTCTGCAGTTAACCTGAATGTGATCAAATTCCATGCACTTGTAGCATCATCGAGGCTGTGTCTTTAGTCGTATCCTACAACTGGACCAGCCGACCCGAACCTTGCCCATCTTTAGAAGTTTGTCTCCCGTTTGCGGTGGCACGCATAATGTTGCTGTTTGGGTGCTTCGGTATGCAGCCCTTAAGTTTGCAATGGCTGACATTGGCAATTCTATGTGCGCCTGTTTGTTGATGGCGTCGATCAACTCCTCTTTTGAGGTTACCTCGTCCATGTCTCGTATCTCGAGCTGGACCGTCTCCATGATAGTCTGCACATTGATTCCTCCTCCTAGTAAGGTCTGTACTGCCATCTGCAGATCCGCCGTCTTTGGGTCAGATACCTTGTCCAGTACCACTAACAGTTCTTCATTGGCTGTACGCTTTACACACTGGACTTTCTGCGCGAGTTCCAATAGCTGTGGTTCTGCCTTAACCTTTTTCAGTATCTCAGCGTAGGAGATGCCTTGGGGGCCCTTGATGATTTTTGCATCATTCCTGGGTGGCAGCTTTTTCTGCTTTTAGCTCTTAACTGTGGTCCATTTTCCATTAGCGTTGCTCCTTATTTGCCGGCTCGGCTGACTCAGTAGGTCTTGGTGCCTGAGTACCACACAAACGATAGTCGTGGATGCTCCGCGCATTGCTTTCTTTGGAGTGTTGATCGCACTTGGTGATTCCTGATTCCTTCTTGGCCTCTTACTAGTTTGCGGCGGCTCTGCACCCGCTACTTGATCACCTTTGAACTGTGTGGCATGTTCCATCATCTCCTGCTTGGTCACCAGTCCCTGTACGTACGAATGTGATTCCCTCTGTAATAGGTCGATTTCATCGACTATCTCCCTCATGCCGTTCGTAATGGAGCGCTTTGGTAGAACCATTAGTTTTCGAAGCTCCCTCACTTTAGCTCCGATGGTAATAAGTAAGGCGGACCTTCAGTCGATTCCTCTGCTTCCATATCCATATTCGGGAAAATGCCAGACAAAGTCAATAAACTCCACTCGGGGGGTGGGGTCAAATGCTTCCCAATCCAAATGTCAACTTAGGGGGCGCCGAAATGATCCGCTAATCCAACTATGGCGGTGAAAACAAGAACTCCAAATTTGTCTCTCCACAGCTAAATCGTTTAATATGGAATGGTTAGAAATTGACCCTTGGACCCGGCTGTCTTAATAAATCCACGCACTTTTTTGTTCTTTGATTCAATAATTCCAAGACTTTAATGCAGGCAAAGACAGCAAACGCCTTTCCAATGCGTACATATGTACAAGAATATAAGAGAGAGAGAGAGAGAGATAGCGAGAATGCAATAGCGCAATTATAATACAGCTTATATAGGGGGCTGACTCTTTAGTTTTAAGACTTGGTCCATATATAATTAATTTAATTAAATAAGAGAACCAAACATTTACCGTCACCGTAACCGTTACCGTTACTGTTACCGTTACCGTTACCGTTACCGTTACCATTTAAGTTTGTTACCGTTACCGTTACCGTTCTACCGTTTTACATTTTTAATTCTTAGTTTTACATTACCGTACATTTTAGTTTAATTTTAAGTTTTACATTTTACATTTTTACATTTCTACATTTAGTAATTTGTTAATTTCTAATTTCTAATTTCTAATTTCTAATTTTTAATTTCTAATTTCTAATTTTTAATTTCTAATTTCTAATTTCTAATTTCTAATTTTTAATTTCTAATTTCTAATTTCTAATTTTTAATTTCTAATTTTTAATTTCTAATTTCTAATTTCTAATTTTTAATTTCTAATTTCTAATTTCTAATTTTAATTTTTAATTTTAATTTCTAATTTCTAATTTTTAATTTCTAATTTTTAATTTCTAATTTCTAATTTCTAATTTTTAATTTCTAATTTTTAATTTTTAATTTCTAATTTTTAATTTTAATTTTAATTTCTAATTTTTAATTTCTAATTTTTAATTTTTAATTTTTAATTTCTAATTTCTAATTTCTAATTTCTAATTTTTAATTTCTAATTTTTAATTTCTAATTTCTAATTTTTAATTTCTAATTTCTAATTTCTAATTTCTAATTTTTAATTTCTAATTTTTAATTTTAATTTTAATTTCTAATTTTTAATTTCTAATTTTTAATTTCTAATTTCTAATTTTTAATTTTAATTTTTAATTTCTAATTTTTAATTTTTAATTTCTAATTTCTAATTTTTAATTTTAATTTCTAATTTCTAATTTCTAATTTTTAATTTCTAATTTCTAATTTCTAATTTTTAATTTTAATTTTAATTTCTAATTTCTAATTTCTAATTTTAATTTTTAATTTTTAATTTCTAATTTTTAATTTCTTAATTTTAATTTTTAATTTTTAATTTTTAATTTTAATTTCTAATTTTAATTTCTAATTTTAATTTTTAATTTTTAATTTTTAATTTCTAATTTTTAATTTCTAATTTCTAATTTCTAATTTTTAATTTTTAATTTCTAATTTTTAATTTTTAATTTCTAATTTTTAATTTCTAATTTTTAATTTTAATTTTAATTTCTAATTTCTAATTTTTAATTTCTAATTTCTAATTTCTAATTTCTAATTTTAATTTTTAATTTCTAATTTTAATTTTTAATTTTAATTTTTAATTTCTAATTTCTAATTTTTAATTTCTAATTTTTAATTTCTAATTTTAATTTCTAATTTCTAATTTCTAATTTTTAATTTTAATTTCTAATTTCTAATTTCTAATTTCTAATTTTTAATTTCTAATTTTTAATTTCTAATTTCTAATTTTAATTTCTAATTTTTAATTTTTAATTTCTAATTTTTAATTTCTAATTTTTAATTTTTAATTTCTAATTTTTAATTTCTAATTTTTAATTTCTAATTCTAATTTCTAATTTCTAATTTTAATTTTAATTTCTAATTTTTAATTTCTAATTTCTAATTTCTAATTTTAATTTCTAATTTCTAATTTCTAATTTTTAATTTTTAATTTCTAATTTCTAATTTTAATTTCTAATTTTTAATTTCTAATTTCTAATTTCTAATTTCTAATTTCTAATTTTTAATTTTAATTTCTAATTTCTAATTTTAATTTTTAATTTCTAATTTCTAATTTCTAATTTTTAATTTCTAATTTTATTAATTTTAATTTCTAATTTTTAATTTTTAATTTCTAATTTCTAATTTCTAATTTTTAATTTTTAATTTCTAATTTCTAATTTCTAATTTTAATTCTTTAATTTTTAATTTCTAATTTTTTTAATTTTTAATTTTAATTTTTAATTTCTAATTTTACACTAATTTCTCATTTTCATTTTTAATTGTTACATTTTTAACGTTATCGTTACCATTTCTCGTTACCATTTCTAACTGTTACATTTCTAATTTTTACCGTATTCATTTTCTACCGTTTACCGTTACCGTTACCGTTACCGTTACCGTTACCGTTACCGTTACCGTTACCGTTACCGTTACCGTTACCGTTACCGTTACCGTTACCGTTACCGTTACCGTTACCGTTACCGTTACCGTTACCGTTACCGTTACCGTTACCGTTACCGTTACCGTTACCGTTACCGTTACCGTTACCGTTACCGTTACCGTTACCGTTCCTTACAATCCGAGTTTCAACCAATCGAAAGAAAAATAATTTTTTTCCCACAGAATTTTCGGGAATTTTCACGCCTGGGGGCGAATTTTTCGACATTGGAAAATCACATTTCAAATTAGGTCGTATTCTATCCTTACAAACCGAGTTTCAGGCAAACCGGCTGAAAATAGATTTTGCATGCAGAATTTTACGGGAATTTCCACGCCTGGGGGCGGATTTTCCGACATCGGAAAATCGCATTCCAAATTATTCCGTATTCTATCCTTACAAATCGAGTTTCAAGCCAATCGGAAGAAAAACAAGTGAGAAAGTCGGTCAAGCCCGACTATAACATACTCTGTAGCGGTTCATTTGCCCCCGACTATAATATTATAATACATCCAAGGAGTCACGCGTTTATCGTGATATATTTTAATTGCACGATTTATATCTCTTAGGTTTTTTTTCTCTCTCTCTCTCTCTCTCTCTCTCTCTCTCCCAAAGGGTACGTTTGTTTGAATACACTGCTCTTTTTTGCTCATAACTTGTGTATCGCTCATCCGATCTTTATAATTTCTTCAGCAAATCGATAAATAATTTTGATTACTAGATATCCAGAAGGTACGAACAATCTATCATCAAAACTATGGGAGATATGAGTTTTTTCCAAATTGCGATGGCGGGAGGGGGCGTGGCAAAAATTGAAAATAAACTTGATCTGCCTGCAAGTATAAGAAATATATGTCCCATACTTGTTTAACCTCTATCTCTTACCATCTCTGAGATCTGTGCGTTCATACAGACGGACAGACAGACGGACGGACGGACGGACGCACAGACGGACATGGCTATATCGACTCGGCTGTTGATGCTGATCAAGAATATATATACTTTATAGGGTCGTAAACAATTCCTTCGGCCTGTTACATACTTTTGCACAAACTTAATATACTCTATGTACCTTCGGTAGAGAGTATAATAATTTTTTGCCCACAGAATATTCCGGGAATTTTCACGCCTGGGGGGCGGATTTTCCGACATTGGAAAATCACATTTCAAATTATTTCGTATTCTATCTTTACAAACTGAGTTTCATTTCAATCGGATGAAAAATAGTTTCCAGCATGCAGAATTTTCCGGCCATTTTCCTCTTGGGCGGAATTTTCAAAATCGGAAAAACAATTATTTTGCGTACTACGCTTGCAAGCCAAATTTCATGTCAATCGGATGAAAAACACAATTTTTCCCATACAAACTTTTCCGACGCTTTTCCGGTTCGAATTTTCCAAAACCCCGTCTTAGTACGAACTTTCACCACTAATGGCAGCATTAGCTGATTGCTTCCGTTATTTTCGCTCTTTTGTCATTCCGCTCTTTGTGTGTTGTCGTCAAGCTGCAACGGAGCTCGTTCTTTTTCTACCTGCGTCTAGCATTCGTGTATTTCGTTTTGTGCTAATTCCGCGCTGGACTCAGCCCTTAGCAACGGAGCTTGCTCGGGTCATCCTCCTTCACCGTCAGTTCACCAGTCCAAATTTTGTGGGAGCTTCATTTGAAACTGCTAAACGGCGATTTCTAACACTTAAAAGGAAAATGTCGAGGCAATCAGATATTTATCCATTGTACGTGGCCTTTATGAAAGAATACATCTCTTTGGGTCATATGAGCGCAACTGATAACAATATCCCGAGTGAGCCGCATTATTTTTTGCCCTACCAATGCGTGCTACGACCACAAAGCTTCTTCACACAACTACGAGTAGCTTTTGACGCTTCTAATAAAAGTTCGACCCATTTTTCTCTCAACGACAATCTCATGGTGGGTCCCAGCCTCCAATCTTGTCTTTACTCAACAATTCTGCGATTTCGCATTTACCCTTGTGCGGTGACTGCAGACATCACTAAAATGTAAAGTCAAATCGAGATTGACGAGATTGACCCAGCGCAGTTTTCAATTAATTGTCTGGAGAGAACATCCTACCGATCCGCTGCAAATACTTCGCTTAAACACAGTGACATATGGGACTGCGTCTCCACCGTTTTTGGCAATACGTTGTCTTGAATATTTGAGTAACGAGCATGCGTCATCTCATCCGTTGGCATCCCGGGCACTGGCAAACAACTTCTACGTTGATCCGGATCCTTACAATCCGAGTTTCAACCAATCGAAAGAAAAATAATTTTTTTCCCACAGAATTTTCGGGAATTTTCACGCCTGGGGGCGAATTTTTCGACATTGGAAAATCACATTTCAAATTAGGTCGTATTCTATCCTTACAAACCGAGTTTCAGGCAAACCGGCTGAAAATAGATTTTGCATGCAGAATTTTACGGGAATTTCCACGCCTGGGGGCGGATTTTCCGACATCGGAAAATCGCATTCCAAATTATTCCGTATTCTATCCTTACAAATCGAGTTTCAAGCCAATCGGAAGAAAAACAAGTGAGAAAGTCGGTCAAGCCCGACTATAACATACTCTGTAGCGGTTCATTTGCCCCCGACTATAATATTATAATACATCCAAGGAGTCACGCGTTTATCGTGATATATTTTAATTGCACGATTTATATCTCTTAGGTTTTTTTTCTCTCTCTCTCTCTCTCTCTCTCTCTCTCTCTCCCAAAGGGTACGTTTGTTTGAATACACTGCTCTTTTTTGCTCATAACTTGTGTATCGCTCATCCGATCTTTATAATTTCTTCAGCAAATCGATAAATAATTTTGATTACTGAACAATCTATCATCAAAACTATGGGAGATATGAGTTTTTTCCAAATTGCGATGGCGGGAGGGGGCGTGGCAAAAATTGAAAATAAACTTGATCTGCCTGCAAGTATAAGAAATATATGTCCCATACTTGTTTAACCTCTATCTCTTACCATCTCTGAGATCTGTGCGTTCATACAGACGGACAGACAGACGGACGGACGGACGGACGCACAGACGGACATGGCTATATCGACTCGGCTGTTGATGCTGATCAAGAATATATATACTTTATAGGGTCGTAAACAATTCCTTCGGCCTGTTACATACTTTTGCACAAACTTAATATACTCTATGTACCTTCGGTAGAGAGTATAATAATTTTTTGCCCACAGAATATTCCGGGAATTTTCACGCCTGGGGGGCGGATTTTCCGACATTGGAAAATCACATTTCAAATTATTTCGTATTCTATCTTTACAAACTGAGTTTCATTTCAATCGGATGAAAACTAGTTTCCAGCATGCAGAATTTTCCGGCCATTTTCCTCTTGGGCGGAATTTTCAAAATCGGAAAAACAATTATTTTGCGTACTACGCTTGCAAGCCAAATTTCATGTCAATCGGATGAAAAACACAATTTTTCCCATACAAACTTTTCCGACGCTTTTCCGGTTCGAATTTTCCAAAACCCCGTCTTAGTACGAACTTTCACCACTAATGGCAGCATTAGCTGATTGCTTCCGTTATTTTCGCTCTTTTGTCATTCCGCTCTTTGTGTGTTGTCGTCAAGCTGCAACGGAGCTCGTTCTTTTTCTACCTGCGTCTAGCATTCGTGTATTTCGTTTTGTGCTAATTCCGCGCTGGACTCAGCCCTTAGCAACGGAGTTTGCTCGGGTCATCCTCCTTCACCGTCAGTTCACCAGTCCAAATTCTGTGGGAGCTTCATTTGAAACTGCTAAACGGCGATTTCTAACACTTAAAAGGAAAATGTCGAGGCAATCAGATATTTATCCATTGAACGTGGATGAAAGAATACATCTCTTTGGGTCATATGAGCGCAACTGATAACAATATCCCGAGTGAGCCGCATTATTTTTTGCCCTACCAATGCGTGCTACGACCACAAAGCTTCTTCACACAACTACGAGTAGCTTTTGACGCTTCTAATAAAAGTTCGACCCATTTTTCTCTCAACGACAATCTCATGGTGGGTCCCAGCCTCCAATCTTGTCTTTACTCAACAATTCTGCGATTTCGCATTTACCCTTGTGCGGTGACTGCAGACATCACTAAAATGTAAAGTCAAATCGAGATTGACGAGATTGACCCAGCGCAGTTTTCAATTAATTGTCTGGAGAGAACATCCTACCGATCCGCTGCAAATACTTCGCTTAAACACAGTGACATATGGGACTGCGTCTCCACCGTTTTTGGCAATACGTTGTCTTGAATATTTGAGTAACGAGCATGCGTCATCTCATCCGTTGGCATCCCGGGCACTGGCAAACAACTTCTACGTTGATGATTTCCTATCTGGAACAGACACTCCGGAAGAGCTACGATCTTTGCAAGTCGAGCTGCTATCGGTTCTAGAGGCGTATGGAATTAGCCTCACAAAATGGTCCTCAAACTGTGAACGTTTTGTATTTGAACAAGCTGAAACTATTGAAATCGGCGACCTGTGGGAGACTAAATCTTTGGGTCTCACATGGAACCCAAAAAGCGATGTGTTCAAATACTCTATGAAAGGTCTGTCTGTAGAAGTCCAGCCAACCAAACGATCCATGTTATCGTTTGCGTCTAGATTATACGATCCCCTGGGACTATTGTGTCCTATAATCGTTAGCGCAAAAATTTTAATTCAGGAGACATGGCTGCTTAAATTGGATTGCGATGAAACAATACCTGCGTCCTTACAGCAGTAGTTTGAATCAGTTACATCCTGTTTCGAAGGATTAGATTCAATTGGCATTCCTCGACACGTTGGGATCACAAAAAAAGCAAAATGTCAAATACATGGATTCGCGGATGCATCGACACGAGCTTACGGCTGTTGTCTGTTCATTCGAGTCGAAAACAGCGACGGTATTTTAGTAAATTTGCTCACTGCCAAATCAAAGGTGTCTCCGCTAAAAACTAAATCAATACCACGACTGAAATTGAGCGCAGCGCAATTGCTAGCTACTCTGTGGGGCACAGTTAGGCACATTTTAATCGTCACAAATGAAAAAGTAGTATGTTGGTCGGACTCTAAGGTGGTTTTGCAATTTCTGTGGATGCATCCATCGAGTTTAAACACATTTGTTGCCAATCGGGTGGCAGACAACCAAGAATTAACCCGAGAAGTAACTTGGCGTCATGTTCCCACCAAGGAGAATCCCGCAGACCTTGTTTCGCTCGGTTGTTCAGCCGACGATTTAAAAGATTCGATCTGGTTTACTGGTCCAGAGTTTTCAAAACAAAAGGAAAGTGTTTGGCCAACTAACCCTCATTTGGACATAAGTGAGGAGCAATCAGTGATAGAGAAGCGCACGTCCGCTACATATATTATCGCGGCCGATACAAGCCCCCATCCTATCATTAGTCTGATTGAAAACTCGTCTTCATATTGGAAAATACTCCGAACAGTCGCATATATGTTTCGCTTCATCAAAAGACGAAGAGGAAAACACACATCCCGTGAGCTCATTCCGGCGGAACTTGATTTGGCATTTATAGCAGTGGGGCATGTACTGCAACACGTTTCGTTTGAAGACGAAATCATGAAATTAAAAAAGTTCATCGTGTTAAGCCTTCAATTCAAAAATTAAACCCATTTCTTTACCCACATCAATATAATGATCGTAAGTGGTGATTGTTGTCGTCTGTTGAATGCACCGTTGCCGCATAATGCGAAATTTCCTCTCCTCATGCCGAAAATTTTTAATTCACTGTATCTTCAATACTTACATCGCACTAACTGTCATGCTGGTTCTCGAATCCTTGTGGGCATTCTGATTCAGCCGGTTTGGCTCATAAATGCCTGGCGAGAATGTAGTGCAGTAGTTCGCAATTGTGTGCAGTGTTTTAGATACAAACCGATACTTGCATCTCAGATAATGGGTAATCTCCCAGCGGATCGGCTATTTGAAAATCGACCGTTTGAAACTAGCGGAGTGGACTTTTGCAGTCCAATTTCTGTAACATTGGGCATTCAAGGCAGACCCCCTGTAAAAATGTACCTTGCAGTGTTTGGTTTGTTCACATCCAAGGCGGTTCACTTAGAACTCGTGACAGATCTGACATCTAAATCATTTCTCTTGTGTCTATACCGGTGTGTTGTCTGACGTGGACTTGTCAAGACGATCTACTGCGACAATGCCACCAATTTCGTGGGTGCTGCACGGATGCTCGCAGAATTGAAGGTCCAATTCGATGTTTACAAGGATGCCATCACCAAATTTGCTACTGCTCGAGGGATAACATTCATGTTCATCCCACGCAGAGCACCGCATTTTGGAGGCCTGTGGGAAGCGGCCGTCAAATCGGCCAAGAATCTGTTGCTCAAGGCAGCGCAGTGCTCCGCCAGGACGAGTTGGAAGCCGTGTTGGTCGACGTGGAAGCGATTTTGAATTCGCGGCCAATCGTCGCGGACAGCACCAACCCGAACGACGTCGAGGCAAACACACCAGCTCACCTGCTAGTGGGAACAACACTAGTTGGGCTGCCAATCGCGGCAACGCCGCCAATAAAAAGCGACAAACTGGACTACTTGCAGCGATGGCAACGGATTTCGAACATCAAACCACAGTTTTGGGCAGATTGGGCAAGAAACTACCTCTTGAGTCTGCAACAGCGGCAGAAGTGGACCAGAGAATCAAAGGATCTGGAAGTGGGAACGGTCGTCATTATGCACGAGGACAATTGTCCACCTCAACAGTGGATGCTGGGAAAGGTCGAGGAGACCAAAAGAGCCTCAGATGGCAAAGTGCGCGTTGCAATCGTGCGCACTAAAACAGGAATTTTTAAAAGAGCCATACACCTCGCACATTTACCAACTGAATTGGATTAATTTGAAAACCTGCGGTCTTTCAACGCGGCCGATGTTTAGTCATTTCATGAAGTGTTAGTTGTAATTAATTTAAGCTATATAGTTAAGTTTGAATTATCTTTAAGTGAATTTCATATAAAATCCAGATTAATCTCTTAAATTCAACTGTTCGCTTTTTGTCATCTTGCTCTCATTATTTTAAGTATCTACAGTCACACACACTTATGTACATAAGCACGAGCCATTGCTAGCGCTCGCTTATTTTAGTTCCTTTGTCCATTAAAAATCACTTACGAAATTGAGCTGAAATGGTAAGGTTGTAATTTTTTGTGGTCAGTGCCGTAAATCAACTTCGAACAAGTTGTCCTTAAGAAGGATCGTTCCGAAATCCAGCCCCAGCACTTGGTACTTTGGCTGAACAATATCCGAAATCTGGACAATAATTTAACCAGTATTCGTCAAGAAACAAATATAGGGCTAGATACCATGTGCTCAATAATCAAAGCATCAACAGTGCAACAGCTACCGGAAGGGTCATATAAACAATTCAAAAACAAGTGGTTTGATTCACATTGCATGAGGCAAAGGGATTTAGTTTTCGGTTCTTTAAAGAAATACAAGAAGACGCAAAAACAAGCTGACCATCACATTTACAAAAAGGAAAAGAATAAATATGCTATGATCTGCGCCACGAAAAAATAAAGTTACTATAAATCCTTAGCCGACAAAATTAATAGCACCCGTAAAAGCAAAGATTAATGGGCCTTGGCTAGAGAGATAAAAAACACGCAGTGGAAAATGGGAACACAAGTAACAGCGCAGGACATTCAAACATAGGTGGGTTGCGAAGGCTGAGAGCGACAAGTCGCTTTCCCACATAGGCCATATTGGGCCCATTGCGATGCCATATATATTCCCTATTAACCCTTTTTAAAACTGAGGGGGGTCCTCGTTACTGAACCATTGTGTGGACAGAATGAATTTGAGTACAGCAGGAATCTTAAGCCCGGATATCTCCGAGAGGTTGAGTAGCAGAGGTTGACCAAGTGTCCTGAGTCTCCTTCTACTCAAGGCGGGGAAATGGCAGAGAAGGTGTTGTACCGATTCCTCCTCTTCTTCGTATCCGCAACTTCAGCAGAAGTCATGGCGAGTGACGCCTAGGCGTGCTGCGCGTCTGCCAATAAGACAGTGACCCGTGAGGGTTCTCACCAGAAGTGATATGTGGTCTCTTCTGTGACGTAAAAGTGTGTTAGTACGTTTTTGGTCGAATGTTGGCCATGTAAGCCTCGCTACTGCGCAGGAGGAAGGGTTTTCCACCGATTCGTAGCTAGACGAAGTGTTTTAGCTTTTGCGTGAAGCTTATATGTCACCATAGGTATCCCTATTGTGCTCTTCTCTGAAAGGAGCTCGATGGTGGTACCAATTCTGGCCAGTTTGTCCGCAGACTCATTTCCTTCTATGTTGCGATGTCCAGGCACCTATATAAGGTGTATACTGAAATGTCGTGCGATCTCATTCAGAGATAAGCGACAACCCATAAGTGTTTTAGCATTGTTGGTATGTGAGTCAAGTGCTCTAAGTGCGGTAGTCAAGCCTGAGTATATAAATACATTTCCTTCTTTGACCGCGAGTGTGCCAAGGCAGGTGGCAGCTTCCTGGATGGCTACCACCTCTGCTTGGTACACACTACAGTGATCACGAAGGCGGAACGATAAGTTCAAGTCTTGGTTGGGATACTTTTTCGTCAAGCTTAGAACCATCAGTGTAGATGTTAATGGCGTTAGCTCTGCTATGGGGAAGGTTGTCCCAATCGTGTCAGCTTGGGATATGGACGTCGTATAATTTGTCGAACGTTGTTTGTGGTATACAGTAACCTGTATTTAGTTGTATACCTGTAAAAAGGGGTAAAGGTTCATGCAGCAGATGTACAGCGAAGTTTGGGCAGCAGAAACAGCAGGCTAACAGCAGACTAACAACAGAGAACTAACACCAGACCAAAATCAGAGGATTAACAGCAGACTTGCAGCAGTACAGAAGACAGCAGATAAACAGCCGAAACACAGCAGATAAACAGCCGAAACAGCAGAGAAGCAGACGTGACAAGGAGAAGAGAAACAGCAGTCGAGCAGAAGAGTCGAGAAGCCGCAGCCGAACATAAAACAATTAAAACGCCGTGTGTTAAATCTAAAGCTGAACTATTTTAATCACTTATTACTATTAACTGTAAACCTAATTATATATTTTCCATAAGAACCGAAAATAAAAAGAGCAGATTAGTCCAACCCGCTCACATACCCTCTTGGTCTTCGAGTATGGTAGAGTCTCCCGAATTACCCCTGTTCCAGGCATCGGATTCTCTTAGTCTTAGGGCTGTTGTGATAGCCATTTGTTTTGCTACAAGGTCTAGTGGTAGAAGGTGGTCCGTTGCTGTCGTTCGGAGAGCGCCGCTAATAAATATTTCCGCACTTCTCTGTACTTTATGCAGATTGTTCAGGGCTGATTGTTTCCTGAGTGCTGGCCACCATACTAGTGCTCCGTAGAGTAGTATGGGGCGTACTACGGCTGTGTAAAGCCAATGTACTATAGAGGGCGAAAAACCCCAATTGCGGCCTATGGCCTTTTCGCAAGAGAAAAGAGCAATGGTTGCCTTTTTAATGCGTTCATTTATGTTGTCGTTCCAGAGTAGTTTCCTATCCAAAACGACACCCAAGTATTTGGCATTGTCACCAAACGCAAGGCTTACTCCGTTGATTTTAGGAGGGACGAGATCAGGAATTTTGTACTTCCTAGTGAAAAGCACTAATTCCGTATTAGCTGGGTTCACGCCCAAACCGCAAGAAGTTGTCCACTAAGCAAGTGTTGTCAGTGCGGTCTGCATGAGGTCACACAACGTTTGAGGAAATGTGGAATGCCACATTTACAAATGGCAATATCGTCCGCGTAAGCCACCACTACGAGTCCCTCCGCTTCCATAAACCGCAGCAGTTGGATAACTGTTACGACCCACAGCAGCGGAGAGAGGTCGGTTGATCTAACCCGAGGTGTTATGTTAAGGTAGTAATCAGGAAAGCGAGTGATTAGCAGAAGATTTAGAGATTCTTCGCTCGAGACGGTTCAGGTTGCGTCCGTTTTTTGTAAGAGTCCTGGCGAGGTCCTGAGCCGTGATGCATCAGTAGTAGACTCAATACTACTGCAGTAAAGGGCCCAGTAGGAGCGTCTAGCCCTCCTGATAGCATTCCTATAAGTGCTTAGCATTTGTTTATATAATTCGCAAGCGGTTGTTTGGTCGTTATATTTGGCTAAGTTAAAAGTATGACGACATTCCTTTCGGAGCTTATCCAGCTCTGTAGACCACCAAGTTTTTTTCAAGGTGGACTTTATTTTCCTAGAGGGGCAGGCCCTATTAAATATGTATGTATACGCGATGGTGAGCGTTTCAACAAGCTCATCTATTTGTTTTTCCGTTCTTGGTATTTGTGGTGAGAATGGTCCAAGTTTCTTAAGGAGAAGTTTGTTGTGTACCTCCCAATTTGTTTTTTTTTTGGGTTTTGTATCTTTTTGGGTAATGGATACTTGTGTGTAAATAAGACCTCTATGTAGCGATGGTCAGAAAAAGAGTGCTCTGTCAGCACCTTCCATGACATCAACTGGTCACAGAGGTCTTCTGAGATTAGAGTGATGTCTAAAACTTATTTTCTATTTTTAATGATAAGTGTGGGGTCGTTCCCTTTATTGGCAATGTGCAAGTTCGTCTGCAAAAGGTAATTATACTGTGACTCACCTCGCTCGTTGATATCTGTACTGCCCCATAGTATGTGGTGTGCGTTGGCATCGCCTCCCAAGATGAGGATTGTGTGGGTGTGTATACTTTTGCCTGTCAGGTCTCGGAAAGTTTTTGGTGGGGTCTCTGTGTCGTGAGCCAGATAAGGTTATATTTGGGTGTCCTTAAGCCGTTGATACTGTCTCCAGAAATCCACTGCTCTTGGGCAAACACAATATCTACTTAACCTGGGGATAGGCGAAGTAGAAGGTCAGCGGATGCTGTTTTAGAATAATGCAGGTTTATCTGTAAAGCCCGCATCATTTTGTAGGACACTCTCCTCCGTCAAAGTACGCTCGGCGTCCTCCGGTTGGAGAAGCTCTTGCTCGGTGTACAGGCGTCCGAAGGCTGATCCATAATCTGACCCACCCGAGATGCCATAGTGCTTCTCTTGTGGAGGGGTGCGCTCTATGTCCATCTCATTGTCGCTCTCTTTTACTTCAACCTTTTCAACGCTGGCTGCCAGCTTGGCAAGCGCCGTAGTCTCAGTCCTGTAGAATCCATAATTAAGGTATCCGTCGCACTTGGTTAAGTATTCGACGGATTCCTTATCAATTTGAAAAGTGACAATAGTAGTTGCTCGGTTTGAGCGTTCCACTCTGATCACCCTCCAGTTGCTGATAGGAGCGCTTGGGTTAAGCATCCTCACCATTTGCAGAATCTTTTCAGGTTCCGCTGGGCGAAGGGGTAACCATGCTCGAGCCCTAGGGCAAGAAGGAATGTCTTTGGCATCGACAACCTTTAGCCTCGCACCCGGATAGACTTAGCCAACCTTGGCGATGGCGGCCTTGTAAAGATCCGCCGATCTCTCATTCTCACAGGCGACGAGTCGGATGTTTCCTTGGAACCACCCGATTCTATAGCAACACGGAGGTGTCCCTGGATTCTCCAACAGTACATCTAGGGTGACGTGGCTTGTTGCCTCCTCAATTCACTTCCATTGATGTACTGGGATCGTACCGAAGGGGTTTCTCTCGTCCATCACTCCTACGATTTTCTTATCCCTCGCTATCTCAGCGAAGGATTCCCGGAGAGGTGCTCCGTGAGTTTTCGATCTTTTGGATGAACACGGTTGCAGTTCATCCATCGAACGATCCCTCATCGTAGTGGTTGGCTTATCGTTTTTCGCAGCAGGTGGCTGCTCATGTGAAAACATGTCCAACGAGAAGTTAGGTAGGGCTTCTCTCGCCCAGGCGATGTCCTCCTGGACCTTGGCAAAGTCCTCCTTTGACGTCTGGTCCTCCCTGATTGGGTTAGTTTCCAGACGATTCAGGATCCTATAGGCCTGGCACAGCTGTGGCATAGGTGGCACAGTTCCTCGCTTGGTTTCAGCCCGTGGTGATATCACTCATATTTTATTAAGAAGAAATTTATAGGGTAAAATAATTAAATAATAAAAGAAAAAAGTGCCCAGTGATTTTGTACTAGCCATTTAAACCACCAGACTTCCACACCATACAAGTTCCCATCATTTACCCCTGTTCTATTCAGTTCTTACCAATTTAGAATAAAAAGACTTGGTTTGCTTTTTATCGCTATATATGGTCAGGCACTTGAACTAATAACAGAGAGAAAAATACTAACTTGAATTGGTGTAAAAATCTGGCCCTGGAAAAAGGGCTAAAAATCACGCACTAAAAATCACAGTGAAATGTGTCAGCTCTGACGGATTGTCATCACTGACGCGTTACGTTAACGTAACGTAATGACGTTTAGGTGGTTACTTAAGTCTCGAACTTTAACAAAAAGTAAACAAATAAAAGGGATTTGTATGGTATTTGATTTTGTTGACTCCGTTCACCGCACTGCACTATGTGTGTAAATTATAGCACTAATTTGGGCGGGCTGGTGTTGCACTGGCTGATTGCACACAATTTTCTATCTGCCGGTGGCCACGGGGGTGAGACTGCAGCGCACAACAACAACAAAAAAGACTCGGATGCAGTGGAAGTGGAGTCGTCGATTTGGTTCAACCTCGGATGGCACCCTGGGTGAAAAGACACTTAAAAAGTCACTTGAACACGTGTTTTATGGCAAGATATAAATGCAGAGAAAACACGTCTTGATGTTACGAACAGTGTGACCAGAGTCCAGACATTCAAACATACATTTGCAACCTACTCAACTTCTCGCAAAATACTTCTTGGATCGAATACGCCCCTAATATGTTAATAGATCAGGAACTGGATAGTCAGATTACAGAGACGGAAATAAGAAATATGCTAAACAAATCGAAAGCCAATAAAGCTACTGGTATTGACAGAATACCCTACGAATTTTTTGAAAATTCATGCGACGACCTGGATAAACTGACAGATGTGTACAATTTCATATTGGATGTCAAAAATGATATTGATTGTTTTAAGACCTCCCTCATATTCCCCATTTTAAAAAAAGGAGACCCAAATGAGTTTGCAAACTAGCGCGGAATATCATTTATGAATTGTGCGGCAAAGATACTCATGGGGATAGGTAACGATCGTTTGGTAACATGGGTTGAGAACAAGGGGAAGTTAAATGAATATCAAGCCGGATTCAGACAAAAGTATTCAACGATTGATAATATATACAATCTGGCATCAATAGTCCATCTGAAGTTTGCACAAAAAAAAGGGTTTACTGTTTTTTCGTGGACTTTAAAGCAGCATTTGACAGAGTTCCCAGGCAATTACTATTCTACAAGCTACATCAAATGGCAATGTCTACAAAAACTGTTTATTTTATTGAGAGAATTTATAAAAGCGCTAAAAGCGCCATTTTGACAGGAGAAGAAGTTTCTGATACTTTTGTAACTCATACTGGCCGACGATATAAACACATTGCAAATAATTTGGAAGTATATTGCGATAAGTGGGCAATAGAAGTCAACATGGCAAAATCAGAAATAATGATATTTAGGAGGGGAGGAAGACAAGCTGCAGCGGAAAAATGGGTTCTGAGACGATAAGAACAGTGTCAGAGTATAAATATCTTGGCGTAACTTTAACTCCATTTATGTCGTTTGGAACTCACATTCGACGAAGGACATCAGATGCATAAGTGGCATTGAAAAATTTATGAATAAGCCGGATATTGGAAAACATTTATGAATAAGCAGTCTTATGCAGCACAAGTTTGTGGATTCGACTGGATTGGCGAAACAAATGCACTCCCTGAAGAAGGCAGCAAAAGCTAGCCGAAATGCGTAGGAGAACAGCTGAGTTGAAGAATGTTTTAACTGCAGCAAAGGAGGACGGCCTAAAATAACCCCAGTAGAAGATCACGTAGCAAACGAAACGGCCTATATCAAAACCAACGCACTTCAGCGGCATTTTATAAAAAGAGTTCTCAAGATAGCAGAAACGTCACCCAATTATGCACTTTGTCTGGAAACGGGAGCAGAAGACCAAAATTGACGAAAAAGACCTAACCGACCTAGAAAAAAGACAAAAAATAGCATACCAAACAATCAGAACAAGAACGGACATAGCAACCAAACACAAATTAAATAACGCAATATCGGAAAAAACTAGGGAGTACGGATTAACGCTTAATCCAGACTGGTTTGTCAACCAAACCAATATAGACATACCGGAACAGTCAAAATGGATCCTATCACTAGGTCCAAAATTTGCTCTACCCATAACAAAGAAAAACATTTCGACAATCCACGTTATTGCAGATCTGGAACAGGGGATCCAAACGATAGAAGAAGAAAAAATTAAGGAAACGACAAGAAGGAATCTAACGCAGAGAATGATCAAATACAAAGAAAACAATAGGACAAGCGAAAAGGATGAACTTATACTAAAAATAGCTACGGACACGGAAAAATTCTTAAAATCACACAAAGATAATCTGATAATAACACAAGCAGACAAGGGAAACAAAACAGTAGCCATGTTCAGAGAAGATTACAACGAGAAGATGAATATCATGCTATCCGATAGAACGACCTACAGAACATTGAGGAAGGACCCAACAACACAATAAGTTAGGAAAAACAACACGATGATAAATTAACTTTTTAAAAATAACCACATAGACATCAAACAAAAACACCAACTGTACTGTTCAGGAGGAAATGCCCCAAGAATATATGGACTACCAAAAATCCATAAGGAAAACACACCACTCAGACCTATAGCATCATCTACTAACGTCCCTTGTTACAAAATAGCCAAACACTTAGGATACCTACTACAAAACATGGTATCGGAATACTACAACATATTAAACTCAATGCAACTAAAAAATAGACTACAGGAACTAAAAATAGGAATGACGAGATCTTGGTATCATTTGATGTGATATCATTATTTACTAACATACCGACATCACTAGCTGTAAGCATTATAATGGAACAATGGATAGATATAGCCCCTCACACAAACATACCAAAAAGAAAATTCAAAGAATTACTAGAATTTTGCCTACTTGACAACAACTATTTCACACACAATGGAACCGTGTACAATCAGATATTCGGGATGCCTATGGGGAACCCACTGTCGCCAACAATCGCTAATATAGTACTAGACAAAATAATGGACGATGCAATAGGGAAACTAAAAACAATTGACATACATATAAAGCACTTGTCAAAATATGTAGACGACATTATATGCATAGTAAGAGCCAAAGATGTTGACATAATTTTAGAAACACTCAACAAGCAACATAGAAGAATCCAATTCACCGTAGAACGAGAAGAACGCAACAAACTAGCATATCTTGACATGGAAATAACAAGGGAAATGGAAACTCTGACATTTAACTGGTACACAAAACCCATGGCTTCTGGAAGAATAATAAATTTTAACTCAAATCATCCACCAAACCAGAAAATAAATACGGCAAAAAACATAATAAGAAAAGCATACACCATTTGTGATATAAAACACAGACCGACATATTATATTAAAATTAAGAAAATTCTTTTAGCAAATAACTACCCCGAAATGCTCATAAATAGATTGATCACCGAAGCGACAAACAAATTAAACGACAATAAGCCCAAAGACAAAAACACAGATAAAAAGAAATTTCTAAGCATACCCTACATACCTAATGTCACAGACAACAGAACACTAACAAAAATATTCCCCAAACAATTGATGGAACAGCTGACCAGTGCATACAAACCGCACATCAGCAACAGACGCCTCTTCACGAATACAAAAGACAAAATAAGCATGGAAAACAACACCAATGTAGTCTACGAAATCAAATGCGCGGGAGCAGAGGGAGAGAGCTCCAACGGAACTTACATAGGAACAACAAAACGCTCTCTGAGCACGCGAATCAGCGAACACAAAAGAGACACTCAAAAAGGGAAAACAACAACAGCTTTAGTACACATCAACAAAACAAATCACTCAGCTGACTTCGAAAACGTAAAAGTATTGGACTTAGAACACAGATGGAAGACGAGGATGACATTGGAGAGCTTGCGAATACAAGAAAAGGGAGAGCATGCACTCAATATTAGGGAAGACATTGAACAGACAAACTTTATATACGCAGCGGCGATCACAAGAGGAACATTTAAGCACAACAGTTCAAACAAAATCATGACGAATAAAACAACTGACATCAACAAACAATCGTGCAATACAACAAAACTATGACGGACACTAAAATAGGTATTTAAGTAATATGTTCAATATGTATGTATGACTAATTTATGTTCATGTTTATATATAAAAAAAATATACAGACTCCCTGAAGAAGGCAATATTTTTGCCGAAACGCGTAGGAGAAAAACTCAGCCAAAAAGTGTTTTGACTGGAGTGAAGAAAGACGGCCGAAATTAAACCCCAAACAAACAAACAAATACACAACGAAAACGGCCCAACAACACATCAACATAGCAGAAGAAGGATATTTGTACGGTCTAAATTTGCACCTAAAGTAATTTCACTGTGTAATGTTTGAATACGACGCTTGCCGACTACCCCAGATTTATTATTATATTATTATCTCAAGAAATGATAAATATGACGGATATAAAAAAAAAACACTGGTCCAATAAATGTATTAAACTCCTCATGGCGCCATGAAAAAAAGGGCAGCTGACCCCCCAGCATATATTTTTGATCAATATATCTTTGCTCATGCTCGTGCTTTTCTTCAAGCATCGCTAGCAGAAGATTATTTTGTTGACTCTGTTGGATACTACGTCAAACATCCTGTACAGTTTGCGTTTCCAAAGGTGGAGACTTAGAATCGAGACCCGAGATATATTTTGCATTTTGCTGCTGAGATGTCGCAGCCGAATTCTGAGGCGCAAACCCCAGGCCAAGGAGCAGCCTTGAGGAATGTCAATCGATTGCGCAGCTTGCGAGTCTGTATTGGCTGCACTTGTCCTTAGGCATGACGGACACAGCCAATTTCAGGCTTCTGTATTTTCGCCCGTACCAACACATGCATGATGGTACCGACTTCCACATTGCGCACACCGCGACCAGCTCTGATATCCTCTAGTCTTTTTTGCTCCTTTTGCACGCCTTGCCATCGTCCAGATCATTTTTTAATGTCATACTTACTTTTCCACATGTTCTAAAGCAGAAGGTAAGCTGTGCCCTTGACCCGTTGGGGCTTTGCTTACGCCAGCTATGCCCCTACTCACAGCCTTGCAGGATGGTCGAAAAAGCACAAGTTTAAGTCCCCCTGCACGAATCACTTTTCTTGGAAATGATTCTTTCGTATGATTTAATCAGGAAAAATCATGAACCGTTGCCCTCTAGTTTTGGGTACTAGTTACTTACTCTAAGACCACCAGTACTTACCCGACTAACCCCTACAAATGCTTTTCATCATTTCCTTTTTTATATGAAATGTACGCGCACATGGGGACTAGTGACACCACACCGTTTACCGCTAACTAGCGAGTAGGGTACCCATGTAAGGGTTGCTGAAATGGGTACCCATGTAAAGGGTGGTGAAATGGGTAGCCATGTAAAAAGTTAAAAAACACATGCTGAAAAAATATAACAAAAATAGCTTTTAATTCACATTCAGTCTTATTTCTTAAATTTTATTATTATTTATATTCTCGATTGCGTTATTATATACGTTACTTATTTTATTGTTATTTGAACTATTAATTGTACAAAATCGCTTTTTCGGCAGCTGAATAGTCTTACGCAAGTGGTCTTCAGTAGGACCATTTCCATTGCACAAAGTAATCGCATCTAGAAATATAACATTCAGATAAAAGATGAATTAAGTGATTTGTCTTACCTTTTTTTATACCCTTGCAAAGGGTATTATAATTTTGCCCGGAAGTTTGCATCGCATAGAAATATTCATTTCCGACCCCATAAACTATATATATTCTTGAACAGGGCGACGAGCTGAGTCGATTGAGCTTTGTCCGTCCGTCTGTCTGTCCGTCTGTCTGTCTGTCCGTCTGTTTCTACGCAAACTAGTCTCTCAGTTTTAAAGCTATCGAGCTAAAATTTTGCACAGAGTCTTCTTTTTACTGCACGCTGCTAATATGTCGGAACCGACCGGATCGGATGACTATATCTTATAGCTGCCATCAAGAAAAAATAAATAATTTTGTAAATCTACTCTACATATAAAACAGTGTGTCCTGACTGACTGATTCACTGATTGGCAATCAACGCAGAGCGCAAACGGTAAGAGATAGAAGGCTGAAATTTGGACAGGAGTTTCCATTAGTGCTGAAAGTGCGTACTAAGACGGGGTTTTGGAAAATTCCAATCGGAAAAGTTGGAAAATCGTCGGAAAAGTTTGTATGGGAAAAATTTAGTTTTTCATTCGATTGACTTGAAATTTGGTTTGTAAGCATAGTACGCGAAATAATTCGACACGAGTTTTCCCGATTTTGGAAAATCCGCCGGAAAATTTTGCATGCAAAAAACTATCATCCGATTGAGTTGAAACTCGGTTTGTAAGGATAGAATACGGAATAATTTGAAATGTGTTTTTCCAATGTCGGAAAATCCGCCCCCAAAGCGTGAAAATTCCCGTAAAAAACTGTAGGCAAAAAGTAATTTTTCATCCGATTGGCTTGAAACTCGGTTTGTAAGGATAGAATACGAATTAAAGTGAAACGGGAATAATGATAACGATGACGATGACGATGACGATGACGATGACGATGACGATGACGATGACGATGACGATGACGATGACGATGACGATGACGATGACGATGACGATGACGATGACGATGACGATGACGATGACGATGACGATGACGATGACGATGACGATGACGATGACGATGACGATGACGATAACGATAACGATAACGATAACGATAACGATAACGATAACGATAACGATAACGATAACGATAACGATAACGATAACGATAACGATAACGATAACGATAACGATAACGATAACGATAACGATAACGATAACGATAACGATAACGATAACGATAACGATAACGATAACGATAACGATAACGATAACGATAACGATAACGATAACGATAACGATAACGATAACGATAACGATAACGATAACGATAACGATAACGATAACGATAACGATAACGATAACGATAACGATAACGATAACGATAACGATAACGATAACGATAACGATAACGATAACGATAACGATAACGATAACGATAACGATAACGATAACGATAACGATAACGATAACGATAACGATAACGATAACGATAACGATAACGATAACGATAACGATAACGATAACGATAACGATAACGATAACGATAACGATAACGATAACGATAACGATAACGATAACGATAACGATAACGATAACGATAACGATAACGATAACGATAACGATAACGATAACGATAACGATAACGATAACGATAACGATAACGATAACGATAACGATAACGATAACGATGACGATAACGATAACGATAACGATAACGATAACGATAACGATAACGATAACGATAACGATAACGATAACGATAACGATAACGATAACGATAACGATAACGATAACGATAACGATAACGATAACGATAACGATAACGATAACGATAACGATAACGATAACGATAACGATAACGATAACGATAACGATAACGATAACGATAACGATAACGATAACGATAACGATAACGATAACGATAACGATAACGATAACGATAACGATAACGATAACGATAACGATAACGATAACGATAACGATAACGATAACGATAACGATAACGATAACGATAACGATAACGATAACGATAACGATAACGATAACGATAACGATAACGATAACGATAACGATAACGATAACGATAACGATAACGATAACG
>JBAMBO010002626.1:0-19536 GCA_037044535.1 Lordiphosa magnipectinata | reverse complement strand
TTGCGTTAAGATTGCCCTATGGTGCAACTCGCATACACCAATTACTAAAATAAAATACCGCTATTCCCATACAACATTTAGTTAAACTTTTAATTTTAAAATAAACAACAATGAAACAAACTATTTCATCACCTCTTTGGTAGTGCCACGATTTATCTCATGCGGTATTTCCTTGGGCACCATGCTGATGCAATCGATGATGGGGCAAATGGAATAGCAAAGAGTGCAACCAGTGCAATCAGCTCCCACCAGTGGCTTATGGTTAACTTTATCAAAAGTAATGGCCTGATATCCCGTATCACAACAGGTCATATAACACTTGCCACAATTTATACACAAATCGTCATTGATCAGGGCGACTTTTTGCTGCTTGGGATCGAGATCCTTGTAGGTGCTGATGTACTTGAGGGCAGCGCCACGCAGCTCAAGTAATTTGGGTGCCGGCTGGGGTACCGTACACTGTATGCAAAGCTTTTCCTCTTCTGTGGGTGGATCCCGGTCGACTAAAGAACTGCCACAAAGCTGATGCAGTAGATCTTGCTGGACTTCTCGTTCGCAGAGTTCGGCGCCAAAGAAACCTAAAGATTGATTTTTGGCGTTTTTAAGAGGTAAAATAGGTTTGCCACGTTGATGCAGAGCTTGAGGTGGACTCTGGCCATCCCATAGATGTCCGTCAATTGGAGGAGGATTGGCTTTCAAGTAAAGTAAGGCACGCAGACTGCTGCAGTAGTCTTGGATGAGTGCATAGTTTTGATTTTGCACGGCGGAGCTTATTTCTAAAAGAGAAGCTCCTGCATGAATGAACTGCAGAGCAGTCTCACCGGACTCTGCCCCGCCTGTACCCAACAGAGTCATCTTGGGCAACTTTTGGGCAATGGCTGCTACCGCACGGAGTGCTATGGGACGCACAGCACTGCCAGACATGCCACCAAAGGTGGTCAATTGCTCCTTACCCACTGCAGGCCAGGGAGTGCCGTCCGCGCGTAGACCCATCAGTGTGGAGACTGTGTTAATGGCCGTAACGCCATTGGCTTTTTCCTTCTCTGCCGCCATGGCTATGGCCACTATGTCGGTTATATTAGGAGTGAGCTTCACATAGAAGGGAATTTTGACGGCGGCTCTCACCCACTTGCATATATCGGCAACTATTTTGGAATCTTGGCCCGTGGCCAAACCCAAGCCCGACTCACCCATACCATGTGGGCAGGAGAGATTCAATTCCAAAGCATCCGCACCACTTGCGGCTGCTGCTGTGGCCAGTTCGACCCAATCCTTCTCATCGTGTTTACACATTATGCTGCAGATCACCCTATGCTCGGGGAAGTCCTTCTTCAACTGGCTAATGGCACAAAACCAAAATTCTGCCTTCTTTTCCGATATCAGCTCTATATTCATAAAAGATCCCTGATGCGGACCATAGTGATAGCCCGAGGTAGTGCCACGCACAATTCTGGGAGACACATTTGTGACTTCATCCTTATCCAGTACCGCTGTTTTGGTCACCACAAAGCCCCAACCCTCCTCAAAGGCACGCCTACACATGGCAGGACTAGTGGTGGGTGGTGCAGAGGCCAAACCAAAAGGATTCAAGTACTTCACCCCATCCACCTCAATGGAAATATCTACATCATCAATTTCCGTATGAAATAGTGGCAACTTGGCAGGCTCACTTCCGGGCTTCTTGCCCTGCAACAGACAGTGTATACTCCAGGCAGCCACCTTGCCATCATTAACGGCCTCCACCACTGTACCACCAATTCCCGCCAGATCGCCACCGCAAAACACTTTCGGTAGACTTGTTTCCAAGGTTTGGGGATTCACCTTAACCCTATTGAGTTTGTCCAGTTCTAGGGGAAATAATGCCTTCTTAAGCTCATCGCTGGCGACAGTAGAACCAAAGGCCGAAATCACAAAGTCCGCTTGAAGCGTAAAAGTCTCTCCGGCCACTTTCTCAATTTTACCCGGGGCATCTAGCGTGGTCCGATCAAACTCAACGCCTTTTATTTTATCCTCACAAACCACCACCTTCTTGGGCATCAAATATGGTAGAAGTTCTATATGCTCTGAAACCGCATGATCCAGCTCCGCGGGAACGGCATGTATGTAGGAAGTGCCATGAAGAAAAGCGACAAAGACACGTTTAGCTCCACAACGCAAGGCGGTGCTGGCACAATCGAAAGCGGTGTCACCAGCACCAATGACTACCACATTGCCATCTAGTTTGGGTAGTGCTGCCTTTGGCCTGAAACAAGTTAAGAAAGGACAATAGGTAAGAATTCAAATAATAAAGGGATTTGGAGTATTTTGTCAAGATTGTTTGATATATGTAAAATAAAGTAAAAAAATTTTAATTTATATTTGAATTCTTTAAAAGTAATAATAAAGATAGCTCAGCCTTAGCCAGGAATGCAAAAACGGGCTTAAAACGAACAGCGTACAATGTTGTCGCTGAACCGAACCATAACCGCATATGAACCATAAACCGCATATGAAATCGATTCGGTTTGGTTAAAATCTAGTACAGACTATTAAATTGGTTAATGACTTTAGTCAGTATCAAAAAAAAGTTGTTTAGGCATTTGATTGACGATTTGACGAAGGAATGATAAAGATCGAATGAACTATTCTCAAGTTATGACCAAAAGAAAGCTCGCTGCCACAGCGCTGGCTTGCAAAATGGCTGTGGCGGTTTCAGTTCATCCAGCTCCTATCACAGATTCAGTTCATTCAGCTCTAATCACAGATCCAGTACATCCAACTAGTTCTCACATCACTTACAACTATCGATACTCGACAAGAACACGCTCTTTTATACTTACATCTCTAAAAAAATCCCTCAGCAAGTTTAGTTAGCCAAGTCTGTTGTTGGGGAATAGCACACTGCGACCAATACTTATCTATTGTGCCCCCATACTTAGTTTACAACCTCCTTCTCTTCACAGTATCTACATAGTCGGGTGTTAGCTATTCCCAGCTTGTACAGGTGACCCCGCAGCCTGCAGTGGCCCGTGTGGAGCCCTGTCAGGATCCTGAGGGCATTCTTTCCTTGTTGGATTAATTTCTGGAACCTTTTCAGGCTGTGATCCACTATTAATGCTTTCGCTTATCTCATGCCCCTGGTGTTTACCCAGGAGGCTGTTCTAAACGTATTCTCTTCTCTTTCTAAGGAGCTCCCTAATGGTGTGTTGGCCTATGCCACAGTAGGGTTCTGGTCCTACCATTGCAGTGGCTGCACCCTTGCGTGCCAGTTCGTAGGGACAGGTTGTTCCTGCTACCTAGTTGGTCCAAATTGTTCTTTGTCTCTAAGACTAGCTTAGAGGTGAACTTGTTGCTGCTAAGCGCATTGAGCGCTGCTTGGCTATCCGAAAAGAGAGCAATTTCTCTATTATGGTAGTTTTTCCCATATTGAGGTCTGCACAACGGGCATACTTCGGCTTGAAATATACTTGCAAATTCTCACATTGACTCAAACCTTTTCGTTCCAGGTCCTGCTACCCCAAGTTCAGCTCCTTGGGGTGTCAAGGACCCGTCTGTGTACCACTGAATTGTGTGTGGTTGCATTTTATATGTCTCTTCTAGTGAGATCCAATCTATCTTATTACTTTTGTGTACAGTGAAGTTCCTGTCGAAGTGGAACTCTGCCACCATCTCGTCTCTGGGTTGAAGGATTATACAGATTTCCTTCTCCAACCTCTCAGAGTCCCTCAGGCTTACTAGGTAGTTCCTGCCTACTCCTTCTGCTGTCAGTCTGAACAATTTGCATTTTTTCTTCAAGCAGATGGTCTAGGGCCGCTGTCGGACAGGTACGCATGGCTCCGGTCATGCGTACACATGCCAGCTTTTGCAGCTGTTGTTTGCTCTATCTCCCCACACGACAGCTCCATACGTGAGCATCGGTCTCACCACCATGAGTTCTAGCCACTGGAGTATGTGTGGTGCCATGCCCCACGATTTTCCGGCTATGCTCCTGCATGTGTATAGTGCCCTAGTACACTATACTGAGTGTATTCTCTATGTGCTTGTCAAATTTTAGCCTGCTGTCGAAAACGACGCCAAGATATTTGACCTTCTTTTCCGGTGTTATGAGGCAGCCGGAAAGACGTATTGGCCTCATTTTACTAAGTTTGTATCTTCTAGTGAAAGGTACAACGATGGTTTTTGCAGGGCTTATGTTGAGCCCAACCTCCTTGCACCAATCGGAATTCACTTTCAGTCCCCTATGGACTATATCACATAGGGTTTCTTCGTACTTTTCTTTTGCAAGGATAACGATGTCATCTGCGTATCCCTGGCATGTTATGCCCTGGGACGCGAATCTTTCTAAGATTGGGGAGAGTACTCCTCCTTGAGGGCATCCTCTAGTTGTGGTTACTGTGATGGATTTTCCACCTTCCACTACAGAGGCTTCTCTGCATCGGAGAAGTGAGTCTATCCATCTGCCTATTGTGGGGTTTATTCCGCTTCTGATTAGAGCATTCTTGACAGCACTATGGGATGTGTTGTCAAATGTTCCCTCAATATCTAGGAAGGCGCACAGAGTGAGTTAAAAGCAAGTAGTGGCGCCATCTGAAGCACTTTAATAACAATACCGAACTAGTGCTAATGGTTGAGAGGATGGTCACACTGGATGGATGATGCGAGCATAGAAGGAAGCGTTCGTAGATTGTGGAGTAGTAGAACAAGGACTCTGACCGAGACGGATGTGTGTATATAAATGAACAGAGACCGTATTGATAATGTAAATGGTAATTGTGTAAATAAAGACCGGCAAACCCCAAAAAGTCAGTGGTTTACACTGTGTAGTTTTAATTCAAATACTTACCCCTTATTCTTGCAACCAGCACACCATCCCGGCTTAGAAGCTGCTGATACCTTTGGCAAAAATGTTTTCGACGAGTAATAACCCATCTCGGGAGTCAAGTCTTTGAAAAGGGGACTCGAAATCGCCTCCGGCAGTCCCAATCCCAGAAAAATGGCCTGATTATCAGCTAAGAGCAGACTTTTTATACTCAATTTCTCACTCTCCAATTTGGCGTCATATTTAAATTGTACACCCAGATGCTTCACCAGATCCACTTCAAAATTCACCGCATCCAAGGGCAAACGAAATTGTGGAATCTCTAATGCACTCAATCCTCCGGCATGTCCATTTTGCTCATATATGGTAATATCCTTATAGCCCAAACGGGCCAAGTAGCTGGCACAGGACAGTGAGGTAGGTCCACCACCCAGTAGAGCAATCTTCTTATCGGCATTTTTCAAATTCTTAGCCTCAGGTGGACGCACTTGACGCACACCCATGCGCTTGAACACATCAGTGGCAAATTGTTGTAAGCCTCCTATATTAATGGGTCCCTCCTCCGTGGCATGAAGATTACAACTGCTCTGGCAGAGATCACTGGTGGGACACACCATGCCGCAGGTTAAACCCAGAGGGTTATCCGAGAATATTGCCTTGGCGGCTCCATAATAATTCTTATTCGCTATGCAGCCTATAAAACTTGCTATATCTAGTTGAGTTGGACAGGCTTTCTGGCAAGGAGCATCGGCACACTTCAGACAGCGAGCCGCCTCCTTGAGTGCAGCCCTTTCCGATAGTGTGGTCTTTTTGATATCCTCGAAATTGTTTAGCAACGAGGGACGTTCCTGCAAAGCTCGCTCTCGTATGCGCATCCACAGCTTACGCTCATCCTTCACCTGAGCTGTGGGCACCACTTTGCACTGACGCTGGACACGCGGATTCAGCTCCAGTACTTTCTATATATATATGTGCGATTAAGGAAGAGAGAGCATAAAAAGTAATTTTTTTCTATACAATATACCTTAGTTTCGGTGGAATCCTTGCTGAAACTATCTATATCCAATGCATAACTCCTGGCAGTAAGACACCAAAGTTTAGCATGCTTTAGTTGGCATCTACCCATAGATCTGATATTGCGATTCATTTTGAATTGAATTTAAAATATATGTATGTTGCACGAGTAATATTACTAATAAACTTTTGAAATGTAAATGAAAGACTCTAAGCCAGCAAATGCAAGGGTTACTTCGATTCCACAATTACATGCTTAACTTACTCACATATCAATGAGAATGTGACAAAGAAGATGCCAACTGTTTACTTGCTTAAGTTTTGCCAATTCAGGAGTTGGTGTATCCAGACTCAATTGATAAGATGCGCAAAAAAGTTTTGTTTTACTCTGTGCGTTGTCAGGGTGGATTGGAAGCAAATAGTTTTCACTTCTCTTTGTAGCTGGCAAATAAAAATAAATATGGATGTGTAAGCAACTAACAGATACACGACCCTCTTTAATCCTAAACAGAGGGGTGGGACAATTGTTGACCCAATTTTAAAGAGCAATCGAAGCTAACTGAATGACAGTCTTGTCTGACAGTTATTTGTGGTAAACATAGTCTGAAGGGTTTGAAATTTTGGTTAAATGATTGTGTTTTTATCAAGGACCGAACAAATTACTCCTTTTTATATAAAAATCAGTAGATAATAATTATTTTTGAATTTTTGTTCTTATAAAGGAAATTTCAAAATCCCAGACTTTGGGCCGCAGCGCTTCCCTTATCGGTCTAGTTAAGTAGCTTAAAACTAGAAGGCCAGGCTAACTTCGTCTGTGCCGAAGTTTTTATACCCTTGCAAATGCTGTTTTAGAAATGTCACAGTTTAATTTATTTATTTATTTATTTATTTATTTATTTATTTATTTATTTATTTAGAGTTGACAAAAAAAGGCTGTCCACAAAAATTCATATGCGTTACAAAAATTTTTAAGAGCTAATGAAGCCTATCAAAGAAAATCTAATAAAATTACAAAATAAGCTAATAACGACTCCGACACGGTGGGGGAATTTTATTTGCCCGTCCGCCAGCTATGCCCCTATTCACAGCCAATTGTAGTCAGAGACGTTATTAGAGCTAACAAAAACTTTAATAATATAGAGATCGAGAAGAGTGAGGGAGAGAGAAAGAGAGAGAGAGAGAGAAAAAAAAACCAAAACCTATAGTTATGTAGGAACAAAGGAAAAAAAATAAGATTATATAATAAATTAAAATAAAACTGAGATAGAGAGAAAAATATCTAAAAGTAAACATTAAAAATAAAAAAATTTATACGTAAAACTTAAAACTAAATATCCGGAAAATCTCTGACCCGGTGGAGGAGGATTTTTTAGCCAGTCCGGCTAACAGACAGATTAAATTTTAAAAAAAATTTCCAAGAAAAATCCATTTTTCGACAGATAAACAATTGATTTCGACCAAATTTCGCGAATCTTTTTGAAAACGTATCAAATTAACAAACGCCGAGTTTAAGAACGATAAAATTAAAAACAAAAAAGTTTTTCTCACTAAGACTCAATTTCAGACCGATCGGCCCTATGGCAGCCTTAAGATATAGTCATCCGATTTCGACCCAATTTTGCGAATCTATTTGAAAGCATATAAAATAAGTCATCAGAGAGTTTAAGGACGCTAACTAAATAAAACAAGAAAGAAAGTCGGTCAAGCCCGACTATAACATACTCTGCACCTCTCTCTCTCTCTCTCTCGTTAACTGACCGTTTTTTGCTCATAACTTGAGTATCGTTCATCCGATCTCTATCATTCCTTCAGCAAATCGATAAATAATTTTGAGTACTAGATATCTCTAGAAATTACGAACCTATCTATCGTCAAAACTGTAGGATATATGACGTTTTTTCCAAATTGCGGGGGCTCGAGGGGGCGTGGCAAAAATTGAAAATAAACTTCATCTGCCTGCAAGTATAAGAAATATATGTCCCATACATGTCAAACTTCTATCTCTTACCATCTCTGAGATCTCTTCGTTCATACGGACAGACGGACATGGCAATATCGACTCGGCTGTTGATGCTGATCAAGAATATATATAATTTATAGGGTCGGAAATAATTCCTTCTCCCTGTTACATACTTTTGCACAAACTTAATATACTCTGTGTAGCTTTGGTACAGAGTATAAAAAAAAATTTTTACTAAGACTCATTTTCGACCGATCGGTCCTATGGCAACCATAAGATATAGTCACCCGATGTCGATCAACTTTTTCCAATTAGTTTAAAAGCGTTTAAAATTAATAATCACCGACCTTAAGAACGATTTACTTAAAAACAAAAAAGTTTTTTTTCACTAAGACCCATTTTCCGACCGATCGATCCTATGGCAGCTATAAGATATAGTCATCTGATTATAACCAAAATTTGCAAATCTCTTTGAAAGCATATAATATTAATAATAGCCGAGCTTGAGGACGCTAACAGTGAAAACAAAAAAGTTGTTCTCACTAATACCCATTTTTCGACCGATGGTTCCTATGGCAGCTAAAAGATATAGTCATCCGATCCGGTCGGTTTCGACATATTAGCAGCGTGCAGTAAATAGAAGACTCTGTGGAAAATTTCAGCTCGATAGATTTAAAACTGAGAGACTAGTTTGCGTAGAAACAGACGGACAGACAGACGGACAGACAGACAGACAGAAAGACGGACGGACAGACAGACGGACAAAGCTCAATCGACTCAGCTCGTCGCCCTGATCAAGAATATATATAGTTTATGGGGTCAGAAATGAATATTTCTATGCGTTGCAAACTTCTGGGCAAAATTATAGTACCCTTTGCAAGGTTATAATTATATTTGTATATATAAGGTTGTCAAAAAAGTCTTGCGGTATTTCCGCAAGCTTGTCTTTGCAAGCGCGTAGTTCTAGTTGTATTCGTCGCATCGGTTCACGCTAGAGCTTTTTGGAAAGCTCTTTTCAGGCGCTAACACGTGTTTGATTTATTGTTGTTTGTTTTTAGTCGTTCGTGAGTTATAGCGTCGCAAACATGGAGCAAAATAAAGAGAAAATACGGCATATTTTACAGTACTACTACGATAAAGGCAAAAATGCATCTCATGCTGCCAATAAAATTTGTGCAGTTTATGGACCCGATACAGTTTCCATTTCCACCGCACAACGATGGTTTCAACGTTTTTGTTCTGGTGCGGAGGTGATCGAAGATGCGCCACGGTCCGCCATTTGAAGAAGCTTGGATTCAAAAAGAAGCTCGATGTATGGGTGCCACACGACTTGACGCAAAAAAACATTTTTGCCCGTATGGATGCATGCGAATCGCTTCTGAATCGCAACAAAATCGACCCGTTTTTGAAGCGTATGGTGACTGGCGATGAAAAGTGGGTCACTTACGACAACGTGAAGCGCAAACGGTCGTGGTCGAAAAGCGGTGAAGCTGCCCAAACGGTGGCCAAGCCTGGATTGACGGCCAGGAAGGTTCTTCTGTGTGTTTGGTGGGATTGGCAGGGAATCATCCACTATGAGCTGCTCCCCTATGGCCAAACGCTCAATTCGGACCTGTACTGCCAACAACTGGACCGCTTGAATGCAGCACTCATGCAGAAGAGGCCATCTTTGATCAACAGAGGCCGAATTGTCTTCCATCAGGACAACGCCAGGCCACACACATCTTTGGTGACGCGCCAGAAGCTCCGGGAGCTCGGATGGGAGGTTCTTTTGCATCCATCGTATAGTCCGGATCTCGCACCAAGTGATTACCACCTATTTCTGTCCATGGCGAACGAGCTTGGTAGTCGGAAGTTGACCACAAGAGAGTCCAGTGAAAATTGGCTCTCCGAGTTTTTTGCCAATAGGGAAGCGAGCTTCTATAAGAGGGGCATTATGAAGTTGGCATCTCATTGGGAACTCGTCATCGAACAAAACGGCGCATATTTGACTTAAATCGCATTATTAAAACCAATTTTATGAACAATTGAAAATTCAATATAAATGCCGCAAGACTTTTTTGACAACCTATATTTCCAATTTCAAAACAAAATTACTTCTGAACGGTTCGAAGCCGAACCTACACAGAAAAAAAAATCTTTAATAATATCACAATAATATCAATTTTTCATGTCAATGGGATACTAATTCCACCTAAACATATGGACGCGATATCATCTTGATATTTTTTTCAGATGAAGGCCGATTCGATACTCAAAATACATGTATGATACTAAATATCGTGATCTTTTTTTCTGTGTAGGTTCACGGACCTTCCGTACTCAACAATTTTAGCGGATTTGAAGGAGTTGCAGCCCTAATAATATTATGTGTGTGTAAGGGAAAGTGACACGGTGCGCTTCCAGCACAAATAGGTTGCATGAAAATGTCAATGTCCTGAAACCCGATTTTGTTTCAGGACTTAATTTGGGAACATTTTGTGAGAAAAAACCCGTTTGAATCAAAATCGTACCTGATAACTTTCTCGAGATATTCACAAATTACGTACCCAACATGCTATGTTAGAATTAGTTGTTTGAGTACGTCGTATACGATGATAATAATAATGATAATGATGATATTAATAATAACAATAACAACAGGAGCAATAAAAAAAAAACATATCACTCTGCTCACTGTTCTTATTATATTTTTGTAGGTTTTTTTTATTATTTGTGGTTTTTTTTATTGTTTTTTTTATATATATAAGCCGGGTATCCAGCACCGCGGAAACTAAAAATTCCTGGCAAACTTCATATAAAAAAAACTGTGCCAGGAATTTTTAGTTTACCTTTTCGTTGCTTGAGTATCCAGCAACATGAACGAAAGCCACAGTTTCTTATCGATAGTTGGCCTATCGATAGCGCGTGTGGATCGAGAGAACAGCTGATACACAGCTCAGGAATATATTGGTTACAATTATTTTGGACGTGATGAGCAAAAATTTGGGGGGAATACTTTTATGTTTTTGTTATGAGCTGTCATCTTGCTGGGGAACCAGCAGTGTGGAAAGATTGGTAGGGGATGGTGCCAAGGGGACACTTATGCCAAAATGCTGAGGCGACCCGGGAGATGCCCTCCAAGGACACAAAGGTCGACAAGATGTCGTAGGTTGAGACGACTTCTGAGCCTTTTTGTCGCCAGATCAGAGGCAAGTCTATAGGAATGGGCCACCAGTCGGTCATGATACATAATAATAACCAAACAAACAAACCTGCTGGTGTGCATATTAATTTGAGGCGCATAATGGCAAAGCGTCCAAATCGCGGTATATAATTGTATGCCTCTCATAGCAGGGACCTCACATAGAAGATTCTAGGTTCTTGACGGTAGTGGAGCATGTTGTACCCCATAAAGGGATCCCCCAGATCCACCACTACAAAGCTTGAGAAGCCAATTGAGCTTCAATGTCATAGCTGCAACCGTAGCTACTGCCCGAGACACAGACTGGTCAAGCGGCGGTGCAGAGATACGCCAAGGTATTTAAACGCGGTATCCTTTTGATGCTAGGAATCGCACTGGAGCAACTTTTCGGGATCTCATAGCGATCATGTTGACTCTTTGAACGATTAACGGCTATGTTCCAGCGGTTAGGCCATAGACCAAAGCCAAGGTACTGATCCGGCCACTGAGTTGACAAAATCCTTAATATTATATTAATGCAAATGTATTTAGGCAATCTTGTATCCGACCATGAAAGACTTCATTTGATTGGCGGCCAACCGAGATGTCATACTAATTTGAAGATTGAAATGACATTATAAAGTTGTGCACATAATTGTGCGCCACCCGGGTCACACTGCAAAGTGTCATTCTTAGCCCTCGGCTTATCATCCCCTAGTAAATTTCCTCTGGAAATTATATATCTATTTTTAAATTTATTTAAATTCAAATAATTAACAGTGCCTAGCAGCTGACTTATCAGAGTGACCTTGCACCTTTTTGGGGAATGGTCAGCCTGTTTTAGTTATGTTCCACACACACAAGAAATAACTTGCAAATTCCTGGCAGGAATTTTCCGCATTGCTGGATACAGGCCTATATAATATATTATATATTTCAGGTTAGCGGTATTTACTATTCAAATTAAACTGAATAGAAAAATTAAATATGTTGACAGGAAAATTGTAGAACAGCATTTTTTTAATTGTTTTATATACGATTCGTCTTCCATTTGGTTAACTTAAAATCTGTTCCAAAAAACCAAAAACTCATTGTGAACAGATTCTCTGGCCATGTTCCAAGACCGCAATCGCCTAAAAATTATAGACACTGCTTCAAGTGCTTCAAAACTACATGAATCTTTAACGATTCAGAAACCTCTGTGCTTTTGAAAACTATAGCAAGTTCATCGATATATTTTTCGATGTCGTGTTCCATTTTTTTAGTAGAAAAACCACTTTATCCATATAATGAAAGGCAGAAATAAAGGGTAAAACTTTTAGGTGTCCCACATCTTTACACATTTCAGGATCACGCAGTTTGTCAGATTCTTATAATAGTTTTCGACAGGCATTTGTCAGATTCTTATAATAGTTTTTGACAGGCATTACCTTCAAAAATTTCACCGTGATAATTCTTTTAAATTATTTTCAACTTTTTTGGCCATATCAAGACCTTCTCTCTACCATGAAGAGGGACTATATATCTCTATCGAATAGCCAAAGTCTTATCGAAATTTTTGTGTCCAGAAGAATGAACAGTTTGTCCCGGTTTTATGCTGGCAAGATCTTCTGGTCACAAACCTTCCGATACAGCTGTGGCTATTCGATAGAGATATATAACGTCAGTCGGAAGGCCTTTTTCCATGGGTGGTGGAGGCATATTCCCCAATGAAATGGGTTCAAAGTGAGGTATAGCCTACAACAAAATGCTTAATATAATTTGAAGATGTTGTATTAGAACTTGGTGCTTACCGGAAGTTGTTCAAAGGTTTTAAGTAACTTCGTCAAAATCCCACTATCTGTACGTGGAAAATTTTGTTTTTCTTTTTTAAATACCTTAAAATACTTCAATCTGAAATCGTTATGCATGTCAGCGGAAGCTAGAAATTGATTTTAGACACATAAGTTTCATGGTGAAAATTTCTTAGAATTCTTTTCGTAGATTCCGATTCTGGGACGCTTGCCACGTTTATTTTTTCACCACACAAATTGACCCGCCCTTGTGTACACTTAAGCAGGTATTTGAATTTCAAAATTGATTGGTAATTGTTTACTTTAAGGTAAGTAGAGAGAACTGCAGCGAGCTTACACGTGTATGCTCAATCACTCTTATTACAAAGGCGGCACGAGTAATCCTAAAGCTCGTGGACCATTTTCAAGTAGCATACAGAAAACATAAAATGGAAAACTCTTGTATGGGCGAGCTCGTGAACTGCATAGTAGAAATACACGAGTTAACTCGTAGCTTCGGCTACAAGTCGCCGCGGCTACTTGTTGCCGAAGTCAAACATCTGTTGCGGGCTGTTGCGATCACAGCCCGTACACGAGTACGGACACCACTTAAAAATCGTCATTCTAGGGCTTGCGTGGAATACGTTTCTCTACTTTGTTCACCAGTTAAAGAAACGCTTGGTACATTTTTGTTTTATTTTTAATTTAAAATATTAAATATAATCTTTTTTTTTTTGTTTTATTTGAACACCGGAAGTTTGGGTGCTTCCATTACAAATACAAAATCCTACGACTTGACTTATAAAATTTAGATACATGGATAGCAGACTGGAGTTAACTTTTGGCTATGTTAGAGCTACTTATTTTTTAGTGCACACCCGGCGGCGTTTGTGTCGCGGGCTCTGTGAGACTTTGCAGGCCTAGACAAAAAAATAAAACAACATTAATGATTTATTTGGACACACATTTCACTGCGACTCACCTGGCGTCGATACCGATCCTTTTTTTCAGGGCTTAATTTTGCCCAGGCTCGAGCTGCCTTTCTGATTAGGTCTTTCGGCTTCAGACCGCAATGTGTACGTCTATATGCACGGATAAAATTAAGGTACCCATTATTTGTCACGGGACCCGGCTTGCTGCAGCGCTTCTTATTCCCGCAACTGGGTTTGCGCTTCCTGCGCTTGGGGGAAGCTGGTTTGCGTTTCTTGGCGCAAGGATTACGCTTGCGCTTTTTGGTACGGCATACTGACGATGCAGATGCAGATTTAGATCGTTTCGGGGTGCCACAATCCGTATTATCGTTGCAACGATATTCGCTTTTAGAAGCAGCTACGCGAAAAATCTCTTTATCGTTGCAGCTTAGCTGCTTCCAAAATTTCGCGCTCTCCGTGGCGAGGCGTAGCGGGCTCAAGCCCGGGTGACGTCTGTCCAATTCGCTCATGAAAAACAGAAAGCCTTCATTTTTTCTGGATCCCTGCTTGCTTTTGACATGATTGTTGTCCATGGCTGCTCCACTAATTTGTAACTCGAATTGATAACGCTGGGATTGAGAAAACGCTTATAAGTATATGCAGCATATCAATGGATCCTTCAATTTGTTGAAGACTTTCTTTATATACTCACCACAAGAAAAAATTTGGAAAAATATACTATAAATATAAACAACAATAAAATAGAATGTAAAATTTGGTGTGAACTTGTCTAGCACTAAACTGTAACTGACTGAAACTGAATCTGATTCTAGCCAAATGAGCAAGATTACCAAGTCATGGCATGCTATTTTCTCACAAACTAAACTAACATAAAAACACAAAACTTGATTGAATCTGTAGACGCCTCCGGATACGTATTTCCCGGTGGGGGATAACATCCTGGCTTAAATTATTCGAACCAGTTTTTATTTTTATTCCCAACTACAACAATTCAAGCCGCAGGCCGTGTGTGAGGTTTTCTATTATATTATATATTTACTATATTAATTCTTATACTTACTTTTTTATTTTATCCATTTCTTTGGACCAACTTTTCTTTTGACCCCACTAGATGTGTGCTTAATCAACAATAAAAAGATTTTGTTTAATTTCATCTGCTGTCTACTCGATAAAAAAAAAAACATTTATACAATATACAAAATATATCATAATAGGCAACACTGCGTATTAGTTATTCACAAAAACTTAAGACTAAGTATACAGATAGGGGGTAAGACCATTACCTTAAACATTTCATACTCAGCAGGTCTAATCTAGTGTTCAGTCTTAAAATTCAAGTCGGGATGCAAATTCTGCGCAACCTGAAAATCTTTAAGGTCGTGATCAGAATACCTGACATGTTCTGCAGTTGCAGTTAAGGCGCCGTCTGCAACTGACCCCGACACTCAGTATGCGTCTAAACTGACGAATTTGTTCGGCCCCAAGTGGCTATGGCTGGAAAACTCTGCTCTAACGACAATAGCACAATATTCGTCGCTCTTAGAGTGTAAAGCTAGCATTTTGCATACATAAATTGACCAAATTGCTATTCACTAGCTAAAAAACAATATTTTGCATGTGCTTTAAAATGATTTCAGTTCTTAATCATGGAAATATTTGTGTCACCGTAGTGACTAGCACAATCAATATATACGTAAATTTTGTACTGGGATAAAATAAAAATAACTCTAAATGCAGAAGAAATTTCAAGCACGTTTTTGGATAAATTGCTTATGATTAAAACCGATCTAGGAGCGGATAAAAAACAACAACTAAACACTGCAAATTCGAGACATTTTTGCAGACCTAAGGTTCGAGGTTTTTGAGTAAAGGTTTTGGTTTGAACCTAAATTTGTCTAACGGTTTACCCAATTTATAAAGGAATTCTGAATAAATATTCAGGAGTATTCAGAATAACTTCATATTTGAAAAAGCTTTCGACATAAGTAATGTTGTTTAAGAAGGTGCGAAGGGTCAATAATTTTTTTAGGCTTTTTGGAGATAACTTTCATACTGAGAACAAGCTATGCAAAATATTACTATATTACATTACATTATTACATTTACACTAGACATGTACACCTACAGTAGTAGGTCGGCATTTTATCATGATTGTACTATGTGTTTGAACAACTATTCACATTTAAAACACAGCAACAAGCAAAACTTCTAGATTATCATGTTCCAGTGTGAAGGCAGCCCAACATTAGTTTCTTGAGTTGGCGAATAATTCAGTAAGCTTTGACTATCTAAACCTGACCTCCATCAAGAATTTTCTGAAAGACGGCACTATTTTGTTCTAATTTGTCCACCAGTTAAAGAAACGCTTGGCAATATCAGATTTTTTTAAGATATACATTATGGTTTTATTATATTTTCACAGTGAAACTATGTCGAAGTCCCGTGTTCGAACGAGCTCGGTTGAAAACAGGTTTGCAGCACCGATTAATTTCATATCTGGAATCAATCTGGAATAGACCTCTTTGCAGCTACGAAGGGTTTCAAGATTGTCATAATTAAAAATATTAAGAACAATCTTTTTTTTTTTTTTGGTTTATTTGAACACCGGAAGCTTGGGTGCTTCCATTACACATTCAAAATACTACGACTTGACATAAAATTTAGATACATGGATAGCAGACTGGAGTTAACTTTTGGCTATGTTTGAGCTACTTATTTTTTGGTACACACCCGGCGGCGTTTGTGTCTCGGGCTCTGTGACACTTTGCAGGCCTAGACAAAAAAAAAAAAAAAAATTAATGATTTATTTAGACACACATTTCACTGCGACTCACCTGGCGTCGATAACGATCTTTTTTTTCAGGGCATAGTTTTGCCCAGGCTCGAGCGGCCTTTCTGATTAGGTCCCTCGGCTTCAGACCGCAATGCTTACGTCTATAGGCACGGATGAAATTGAGGTACCCATTATTTGTCACGGGACCCGGCTTGCTGCAACGCTTCTTATTCCCGCAACTGGACTTGCGCTTCCTGCGCTTGGGGCAAGCTGGCTTGCTTTTCTTGGCGCAAGGATTACGCTTGCGCTTCTTAGCGGCACAAGGATCGCGCTTACGCTTTTTGGTAGGGCATACCGACGATGCAGATGCAGATTTAGATCGTTTGGACGCGTCACAATCCGTATTATCGTAGCAACGATAATCGCTTTTAGTTTAGACGCAGCCACGCGAAAAATCTCTTTATCGTTGCAGCTTAGCTGCTTCCAACATTTTGCGCTCTCCGTGGCGAGGCGTAGCGGGCTCAAGCCCGGGTGACGTCTGTCCAATTCGCTCATGAAAAACAAGAATCCTTCATTCTTTCTGGATCCCTGCTTGCTTTTGACATGATTGTTGTCCATGGCTTCTCCACTAATTTGGTAACTCGAATAGATAATGCTGGGATTGAGAAAACGCTTATATGTATATGCAGCATATCAATGGATCCTTCAATTTGTTGAAGACTTTCTTTATATACTCACCACAATAAAAAATTTGGAAAAATATACTGTAAATATAAACAACAAAAAAATATATGATAAATTTAGATGTGAACTCTACTAGCACAAAAATGGAACTGACTGAAACTATAATATAGGCTAGCCAAATGAGCAAGATTACCAAGTCATGGCATGCTTTTTTCTCACAAACTAAACTAACATAAAAACATAAAACTTGATTGAATCTGAATGTGATAATAATTTTGTCAGAGACTTAAATCTAAGAAATTAATAAAAAGATGAAGTGAAATCAATTGTATTCAAGTTTAAAAAAAGATAATGGAGCTATTATCAAACAAAGTTTCTCTGCCGCTTCTCTAATAGCTGCCGCCCCACTAACATTCTACAATTTTAAGGTTTTTTGCTTTAAATTTCCCACTTCAGCATCTAATACTTACATGTAAGCTGCAGTCGCATCAGTTGACTACACATACAGAAAAAACAACGTTCTGTTGAACTTTGGAATTTTTTGAAAATAACCGCAAATATGTACAGATATATATGATACTTTTATAGCGTTAAGGTATTTTAAGACAGAGACGATGGACGGAGGCAAAGTAGACAGACAGAGACGAACGAGGACAGATGCTGAATAAAAAATGGACTAGACAGCCCCGTATCGACATTGTAAATAGTAAACCGTGTGTATATAGATACTCGTATAAATGGTGTGTAAATAAAAGCCCGAAAGCCTGAGAAAAACAGTCGTTTACAGTTGGTAAATTCAACATTTTTTATCGGTAACTTTTCTTTAACCCAAAAGTTTTTACATTTCAAAAACAAAATGTCTGCACTTTCAAAAAGGGAATTATAATTTTGCCCAGATGCTTGCAACTCACAGACATATTCATTTCCGACCCAATAAACTATATATATTCTTGATCAGGACCACGAACCGAATATATGCATATATGTACCTGCCAAGGGTATATTAACTTTGGCAGGTATGTACAGAGTAAATAGCAGTCGGTGACTCAACTTTCATCTAGCCCAACATCGCTTCTTATTGACTGAAAGTGAGTCCACCATAATTCATTTTAATTTGTAGTCAATCAAATGATTTTTATTTAACGCACGACTTATCATCATTTGAGTGAGGGTGTGAAGTAACTTTAATGCTCACAACCAAAAGAGGGGAGGCTTAAATGTTGCCAGGTAACGGTGAATGTCATGAAGAAAATATCTCTAGGGTGTAATAAAACAACATTTCGCGCTGACAAGAAAAGAATAAGCTAACGTAAAGAAATATAAATGAAATGCTGTCCTTTTAGATTTTTCTCTAGATTTCTTTAAGGAAAATGCTAACACTTAAACACAATTTTGGTTCAACAAAAGCAGTTTCAAATGTTATTGCAATATATAACGAGTATTTTTGCTATGTTAAATCTATTAAAGAAGCTGTCAAACTTTCAAGGTTCTGTTGAAGGTACAAATCGTAGGTTCAACCCCTTCGTAAAGCTTAACGGTTCCTTGAATTTTCAACCCAAAGGTTTTGGTACGAGACTTGATTAATAGTTTCTTAAATCGTTGAAACATTTTTGACTCTGTTTTTAAATCAGACATAAATTAGTTACCAAGATATTTGATTTGTTGCTATCCTTCATACTTCTCCTTCTTCTTCTTTGTCCCGAAATGTATTTCACAACCGCCTAACGGTCTCGGCCTTTGCTATTATTGCCCAACAGTCGTTTCTGTTTCGTGCGAGCTGGCTCCAGTTGTTCACACCAAGCTTGGCAGTGTCTTGTAGTCTTCCCATCTCAGTTTCGCTCGTCCCTTTTCTGTGTTTTTTCCCGAAATCTTTCGCCTTCCGATCGTACACCTGTTTAACTGGAGCTTGTTCATACATTTGGACACCGCTTAACTAGACAAGTGTCCCCATTGAGCTCATAAAGTTCATAATTCATTCGGGTGCGAAATTCAATGCCAACTTTTAAAAGGTCCATTTATAATAATCACCGCCTCATCCGCTGCCCTTGAATTCCCTACTGAGCCCGGCTTGAGCATCGGTTTGCCAGAGTAATTCTTGGGATTTTTTATTGGTGGGTACCAATCCTGACGCACCAGTCCTATTTACCCTATAAGGAGGTTTCGGCGCTGACGCTAGCCAAGAGTTTTGCGGATGCATTGCTCTGTTACGGGGTGTCACCAACGATGAGACGTGAGTCGACTTAAGACGCAGTAAGCCAGGATATCTTTGGGTTCGCCATGCTGAACCGATCAGCAACTTTACCTCACTACATACGATCACATTTGCGTCATCATGAAAAGATCTGTCTAGAAATTCCAGTAATGCATACATTTTGTTTTTGTTAATTCATAATTCAGCGACTCCTGTTACCAAAATCCGGTTCGAAGGCCCGTTTTGCAG
>JBAMBO010002625.1:0-20627 GCA_037044535.1 Lordiphosa magnipectinata | reverse complement strand
GTGAAGGCAGCCTTACATTAGTTTCTTGAGTTGGCGAATAATTCAGTAAACTTTGACTATCTAAAAGCATAGGCTAATTATATGCTAATTTATGCCTCCATCAAGACTTTTTTGAAAGACGGCACTATTTTGTTCTAATTTGTCCACCAGTTAAAGAAACGCTTGGCAATATCAGATTTTTTCAAGATATACATTTTGGTTTTATTATATTTTCACACTTGGTTCGGTTTAAGGTTTGGTTCACAGTGAAACTATGTCGAAATTCCGGGTCTGAACGAGCTCGGTTGAAAACCGGTTTGCAGCACCGATTAATTTCATATCTGGAATCAATCTGGAATAGACCTCTTTGTGGCTACGAAGGGTTATAAGATTGTCATAATTAAAAACATTCAAAATAATATTTTTTTTTATGGTTTATTTGAACACCGGAAGCTTGGGTGCTTCCATTACACATTCAAAATGCTACGACTTGACTTATAAAATTTAGATACATGGATAGCAGACTGGAGTTAACTTTTGGCTATGTTTGAGCTACTTATTTTTTGGTACACACCCGGCGGCGTTTGTGTCGCGGGCTCTGTGAGACTTTGCAGGCCTAGACAAAAAAATAAAACAACATGAATGATTTATTTAGACACACATTTCACTGCGACTCACCTGGCGTCGATACCGATCCTTTTTTTTCAGGTCTTAATTTTGCCCAGGCTCGAGCTGCCTTTCTGATTAGGTCTTTCGGCTTCAGACCGCAATGTTTACGTCTATAGGCGCGGATGAAATTGAGGTACCCATTATTTGTCACGGGACCCGGCTTGCTGCAGCGCTTCTTATTCCCGCAACTGGGTTTGCGCTTCCTGCGCTTGGGGCAAGCTGGCTTGCGTTTCTTGGCGCAAGGATTACGCTTGCGCTTTTTGGTACGGCATACTGACGATGCAGATGCAGATTTAGATCGTTTCGGGGTGCCACAATCCGTATTATCGTTGCAACGATAATCGCTTTTAGACGCAGCTACGCGAAAAATCTCTTTATCGTTGCAGCTTAGCTGCTTCCAAAATTTCGCGCTCTCCGTGGCGAGGCGTAGCGGGCTCAAGCCCGGGTGACGTCTGTCCAATTCGCTCATGAAAAACAAGAATCCTTCATTCTTTCTGGATCCCTGCTTGCTTTTGACATGATTGTTGTCCATGGCTTCTCCACTAAATTGGTAACTCGAATAGATAACGCTGGGATTGAGAAAACGCTTATATGTATATGCAGCATATCAATGGATCCTTCAATTTGTTGAAGACTTTCTTTATATACTCACCACGAGAAAAAATTTGGAAAAATATACTATAAATATAAACAACAATAAAATAGAATGTAAAATTTGGTGTGAACTTGTCTAGCACTAAACTGTAACTGACTGAAACTGAAACTGATTCTAGCCAAATGAGCAAGATTACCAAGTCATGGCATGCTATTTTCTCACAAACTAAACTAACATAAAAACACAAAACTTGATTGAATCTGTAGACGCCGCCGGATACGTATTCCCCGGTGGGGATAACATCTTGGCATAAATAAGGCGAACCAACGTTTACTTTTATTCCCAAATACAACAATACTAGATGTCGGCGGTTATGAAAACTCTGCGGAAGCCTGCAGGCCGTGTGTGAGGTCGTCGATCAAAATACTTCGACATGTACGGCAGCTTGCAGTTAAGGTCGCCGTCTGCGACTAAGACCCCGACACTCATGATAAGCAGATACGGCTCTGTAAGCGTCTGAATCTGGCGAATTTGTTCGGCCCCTAGCGGCTAAGGCTGGAAAACTCTGCTCTAACGACAATAGCAAAATATTCGTCGCTCTTAGAGAGTAAAGCTAACATTTTGCATACATAAATTGACCAAATTGCTATTCACTAGCTAAAAAACAATATTTTGCATGTGCTTTAAAATGATTTTAATTCTTAATCATGGAAATATTCGTATCACCGTAGTGACTAGCACAATCAATATAAGTAAATTTTGTACTGGGATAAAAAAAAAATAAATCTAAATGCAGAAGAAATTTCAAGCAAGTTTTTGGATAAATTGCGTATGTTTAATACCGATCTAGGACTGGATAAAAAACAAAAACTAAACACTGCAAATTTGAGAAATTTTTGCAGACCTCACGGTTAGCGGAAAGTGTTTTTGAATAAAGGTTTATGGTTTGAACCTTAATTTGTCTGAACGGTTTATCCAATTTAAAAAGGAATTCTGAATAAATATTTAGGAATATTCAGAATAACTTCATATTTGAAAAAGCTTTCGACATTAGTAATGTTGTTTAAGAAGGTGCGAAGGCTCAATTATTTTTTGAAGCTGTTTGGAGATAACTTTCATACTGAAAACAAGCTATGCAAAATATCACTACATTACATTACATTATTACATTTACACTAGACATGTACACCTACACTAGTAGGTCTGACATTTTATCATGATTCTACTATAAGTTTGAACAACTATTCACATTTAAAACACAGCAACAAGCAAAACTACTAGATTATCATGTTCCAGTGTGAAGGCAGCCTTACATTAGTTTCTTGAGTTGGCGAATAATTCAGTAAACTTTGACTATCTAAAGCATAGGCTAATTATAGGCTAATTTATGCCTCCATCAAGAATTTTTTGAAAGACGGCACTATTTTGTTCTAATTTGTCCACCAGTTAAAGAAACGCTTGGCAATATCAGATTTTTTTAAGATATACATTTTGGTTATATTTTCACACTTGGTCGATTTAAGGTTTGGTTCACAGTGAAACTATGTCGAAATTCCGGGTTTGAACGAGCTCGGTTGAAAACCGGTTTGCAGCACCGATTTATTTCATATCTGGAATTACTCAGCATTTCGAACCAAAAATTAGTGTTGTCTCATTATAAATAGCACTTTAAAGTAGAAATATGAATGGGACAACACTAATTTTTGGTTCGAAATGCTGAGTAAATGCACATACAAATAGGAGAGTTGTAAACTCAGTAGGGGGCACAATAGACCAGGACTGGTTGCGGTGCGATGTTTCCCCAACAATAAATAATAGTTACATGCAATACTCCGTTATACCATCATAAATATCGATTTAAAAAAAAACTACCGTGGGCTTTTAAACATATTTAAGAATTAAGGTTTAGCTCCTTCTGGAGGTACCTTAACCAGTTGAACGATCGAACCCGGAATTTCGACATAGTTTCACTGTGAACCAAACCTTAAACCGAACCAAGTGTGAAAATATAATAAAACCAAAATGTATATCTTAAAAAAATCTGATATTGCCAAGCGTTTCTTTAACTGGTGGACAAATTAGAACAAAATAGTGCCGTCTTTCAAAAAATTCTTCAGGAGGCATAAATTAGTGTTAAGAGCTCAATTAGCCTATGCTTTTAGATAGTCAAAGTTTACTGAATTATTCGCCAACGCAAGAAACTAATGTAAGGCTGCCTTCACACTGGAACATGATAATCTAGTAGTTTTGCTTGTTGCTGTGTTTTAAATGTGAATAGTTGTTCAAACTCATAGTAGAATCATGATAAAATGTCAGACCTACTAGTGTAGGTGTACATGTCTAGTGTAAATGTAATAATGTAATGTAATGTAGTGATATTTTGCATAGCTTGTTTTCAGTATGAAAGTTATCTCCAAACAGCTTCAAAAAATAATTGAGCCTTCGCACCTTCTTAAACAACATTACTAATGTCGAAAGCTTTTTCAAATATGAAGTTATTCTGAATATTCCTAAATATTTATTCAGAATTCCTTTTTAAATTGGGTAAACCGTTAGACAAATTAAGGCTCAAACCAAAACCTTTACTCAAAAACCTCGCTAAACCTGTGGAGGTCTGCAAAAATTTCTCAAATTTGCAGTGTTTAGTTCTTGTTTTTTATCCACTCCTAGATCGGTATTAAACATACGCAATTTATCCAAAAACTTGCTTGAAATTTCTTCTGCATTTAGATTTATTTTTATTTTATCCCAGTACAAAATTTACTTATATTGATTGTGCTAGTCACTACGGTGATACAAATATTTCCATGATTAAGAATTGAAATCATTTTAAAGCACATGCAAAATATTGTTTTTTAGCTAGTGAATAGCAATTTGGTCAATTTATGTATGCAAAATGGTAGCTTTACTCTCTAAGAGCGACGAATATTTTGCTATTGTCGTTAGAGCAGAGTTTTCCAGCCATAGCCACTGGGGGCCGAACAAATTCGCCAATTCAGACGCATACGAGCCGACTGCTTACTGAGTCGTAAAACTGAATATGAGGTCATGCTCGCAGACGGCGCTTTCTTAACATGCATTTTAGGGTCTTATGCCGGGCATGTCAAAAAAAGTTGTTTTGATCATCGAACTTCTTAATAGAAAATCTCACACACGGCCTGCCGCTAGAAGTTTTCATAACCGCCGACAAAAGAATTGTCGTAGTAGGGAATAAAAGTAAAAATTGGTTCGCCTTATTTATGCCAAGATGTTATCCCCACCGGGGAATACGTATCCGGCAGGCGTCTACCGATTCAATCAAGTTTTGTGTTTTTATGTTAGTTTAGTTTGTGAGAAAATAGCATGCCATGACTTGGTAATCTTGCTCATTTGGCTAGAATCAGTTTCAGTTTCAGTCAGTTACAGTTTAGTGCTAGACAAGTTCACACCAAATTTTACATTCTATTTTATTGTTGTTTATATTTATAGTATATTTTTCCAAATTTTTTCTCGTGGTGAGTATATAAAGAAAGTCTTCAACAAATTGAAGGATCCATTGATATGCTGCATTATACATATAAGCGTTTTCTCAATCCCAGCGTTATCAATTCGAGTTACCAATTTAGTGGAGAAGCCATGGACAACAATCATGTCAAAAGCAAGCAGGGATCCAGAAAGAATGAAGGATTCTTGTTTTTCATGAGCGAATTGGACAGACGTCACCCGGGCTTGAGCCCGCTACGCCTCGCCACGGAGAGCGCGAAATTTTGGAAGCAGCTAAGCTGCAACGATAAAGAGATTTTTCGCGTAGCTGCGTCTAAAAGCGATTATCGTTGCAACGATAATACGGATTGTGGCACCCCGAAACGATCTAAATCTGCATCTGCATCGTCAGTATGCCGTACCAAAAAGCGCAAGCGTAATCCTTGCGCCAAGAAACGCAAGCCAGCTTGCCCCAAGCGCAGGAAGCGCAAACCCAGTTGCGGGAATAAGAAGCGCTGCAGCAAGCCGGGTCCCGTGACAAATAATGGGTACCTCAATTTCATCCGCGCCTATAGACGTAAACATTGCGGTCTGAAGCCGAAAGACCTAATCAGAAAGGCAGCTCGAGCCTGGGCAAAATTAAGACCTGAAAAAAAGGATCGGTATCGACGCCAGGTGAGTCGCAGTGAAATGTGTGTCTAAATAAATCATTCATGTTTTTTTTTTATTTTTTTGTCTAGGCCTGCAAAGTCTCACAGAGCCCGCGACACAAACGCCGCCGGGTGTGTACCAAAAAATAAGTAGCTCAAACATTGCCAAAAGTTAACTCCAGTCTGCTATCCATGTATCTAAATTTTATAAGTCAAGTCGTAGCATTTTCAATGTGTAATGGAAGCACCCAAGCTTCCGGTGTTCAAATAAACCATAAAAAAAAATATTATTTTGAATGTTTTTAATTATGACAATCTTATAACCCTTCGTAGCCGCAAAAGAGGTCTATTCCAGATTGATTCAAGATATGAAATTAATCGGTGCTGCAAACCGGTTTTCAACCGAGCTCGTTCAAACCCGGAATTTTGACATAGTTTCATTGTGAACCGAACCTTAAACCGAACCAAGTGTGAAAATATAATAATAAAACCAAAATGTATATCTTGAAAAAATCTGATATTGCCAAGCGTTTCTTTAACTGGTGGACAAATTAGAACAAAATAGTGCCGTCTTTCAAAAAAGTCTTGATGGAGGCATAAATTAGCCTATAATTAGCCTATGCTTTTAGATAGTCAAAGTTTACTGAATTATTCGCCAACTCAAGAAACTAATGTAAGGCTGCCTTCACACTGAGATCATGTACATGAAACATGATAATCTTATAGTTTTGTTTGTTGCTATGCTTTGAATGTGAATATTTTGTCAAATTCAAAATACTGGATTCCTTGTAAGAGGAGCATTTGCCGAGAGCTGGGAAATACCTCTGTAGTTTGATACTACTGACATTGGTCCTTTTTTGTGAATAGGAATAGGAATATATGACTCCTTCCAGTAGTTAGGGAAATCACTAAGCTCAAGAGAGAGTCTAAAGAGTTTTAGAAGGTGCACTGGTTCCATTTCGGTTTTTTAAACATGAGATACAAAATATTTTTTATTTTTAAATATCTGGGGAAGTCACGAAAATTCATTTACACTAATAGATTGTGGTGGATAGTCACGAATCCACCAAGTCACACTCTCATCGCTAATAAAAGTGTCCATCAATAGCAAATCACATGTACATACAAGGTAGGCCCATGTTTTTTTAAAGATAAAACAAAAACACCATTTTTGTTCTGTTCGTAATCAAAATCATTTAATTGGGTTTAAGTAGATTTGTTTACATCACTTTTTGTATATTATATCTCCTTAATGGTCGCCTACAGCGGCTACGGCGTATTGAGCACGTTTTTTCAGCATTTTCCATGGTTTTGGCCAACATTTCGGCCGGAATGGCAGCTATCAGTCTCTTCCAGGGTCCTTGGCTTGTTGATGTAAGCCTTTTCTTTCAAATAGCCCCACAAAAAGAAGTCTGGAGGCGTCAAATCTGGTGAACGACATCAAACTGCCAATGACCTGAAAAAATTGATTGTAGCGTGGCTTGCGTGTGATGGAGCGCCATTTTGTTGAAACCAGTAGTGCACCATACTTCTTCTTCTATGGCCCGAGATTTAAATCACAACCGCTCAACGGTCTCAGTCGCCTCTGTTTCGTGAGAGCTGGCACCAATTGTTCACACCAACTTTGGCAATGTATTTAAATCACGACCGCTCAACGGTCTCAGTCGCCTCTGTTTCGTGAGAGCTGACACCAATTGTTCACACCAACTTTTGGCAATGTCTTTCCGCACCTGCACTTCCCATCTCTGTTTCTGTCCTTCGCCCGTGCCTTTTCTCTCAATCTCTTATCTTCTTGAAATTGCACACCATTCTGGCTGAAGCTTGTTCATCCATACGGGTAACATGTTCTATCCAGCGCAGCCGCTGTTGTTTTATGCTAGACTGGCTTGGCTAGACTGGTGTCCCCAAAGAACTCGTACAGTTCGCGGTTCTTTCGGATGCGAAACTCATAGCCAACTTTTAAAGGTCCATAAATCCTTCGAAGAACCTTTCGCTCGAAAACGCCAAAAAGCGCCTCATCCGCTGCTGTTAATGTCCATGCTTCTGCGCCGAATTGCAGGACTGGGAAAATAAGCGACTTGTATAGCGTTTTTTTCGTTTTTCGGGATGGGGCTCTAATCTTGCACTCCCTACTGAGCCCGAAGTAGCATCGGTTTGCAGTTATGCTTCGGATTTCCAGACTGGTGTTGTTATTGCTGTTTATCATTGTAAATGTATATTTAAACCGTTTGAAACCCGTAACCGAACCGATTAATTTGTATCCGAATCGCAACCGGACTTGGGTTTTTATAATTGGATTTCAATAACCGTAACCGTAGCCGTAACCGAAACAGATATTGTTTCGATTTTAATGCCTGATCAAAATAATCGTAGAATACTGGATTGGAGTAGTATCTAGTAAAAAAGGCATTCAGCTAACACAGTTTCACTCTCTAGCAACTCCACGTTGTACATATAGAACCACAAATAGGAGGAATGGATAGGAGCCAAGTCAGTAAGACGTTATGAATTGAAAGTATTATGACTTAGATACACTACGTTTATCTACCATATATACTTAATATTATTGGGTAAATATGGAATAATCAATATTTGAACTAAATTTATAGGAGCACAGGTGCTAGACTGGGAGATTGCCAGACAAAATCAATCAATGCACACTTAACATCGTTTGATTTATTAAAAAAGCTGGAAGAGGTATATAAACGGAAGGCAAAGTCAAATGTTTATCCGTTGGTCAAACTTTATTCGATTACTGCTTGCTGCCTTAATCTGCCTCGATGCTTCTCTGAGAATCAAACACATTGAGCTGCTTTTCAATTATCATGTCAGTAGGAAAACGTACAACTTACATAAGTGTAGCTTAATTTTTTTTTTTTCTTGAATATTTTTAAAGTTTTCAACTTCATGCCTAATTTTCTATACCCCAAATTCAGCAAGTGGTATACATAAAAAAAAAAACGCAGTCGTAGTCGCAAATTCTGTTGCTGCGAATTGCTGAAGAGTTGCTGGAAGTTGCTGGAAGTTGCTGCGAGTAGCGAGTTGCGACTTGCGAGTTGTTGCCATCATCATCTTCGCCTTATTACCGCATGTTTTTTCTTTTCTAAGTTGTTTGTTATTTGTTGTTATTACTGTTGTGTGGCACCTTAACGAGCTATGTGTGTGTGTGTGTGCTGTCAGGTGAGAGGAGCTGCCAAGAAATATCTCTTTTAGCTGGCCAAGCAATTAAATTGCAACTTGCACAATTCGATGTTTTCGATGCTTCTAAGAAATTGACAGTCTGCCACTTGAAAGCTGACATGTCACACACACATGCTAGCACACTCACACCCACATACACACACACACACACACGCACACTCTTTCACACAGGCCATTGCACATGCAATCAATTAAATTCGTTGTAAATTCAACGGCTTATCTGCCGTAATCAATCTTAATTTTCCACTTGACATGCATCGCCCAGGCAAAGGGAGCACCAGCCAAAGAAGCACCCACTTTAGGGAAAAAGGGAAAGAGAGGTACAAAGAGAGGGAGAAAGAGAGAGAGAGAGGGAGAGAGAGTGAGAAATCATGCAGTTGCTGCTTTACGCATTTTAAATCAAAAATACATTTCCGGCTGGCCCACAAAAGTATGCTACAATTTATAGGCAAAATAAAAGTGCACAAAAAGCACTTAAAGCCCAAACCCACACAAACTCTCGGCCATAAGTGGGACAGAGATAGTTTGTACCTTGATTATATATAATGGAAACGAAGCAAACACAACAAAAAAAAAAAATGAGAGTAGGGAATAGAGAATGCAATTAGGTGAAGTTTTTAAACAGCATGTGAACTTTTTTATTTACCTAGTAAAAAATAATTCAAATAAAATAAAGCGAGCGACTCTGTGGAACAAGGGGAAACCATTTTGGAAAATATTAAAATTGATGTTCTTTGAAAACAAAATCTGTGGTGAATTGCCCAACAACTGTGAAGTAAGTTATGATTAAAAATAACAAAATCTGCACATGTATATAAAAGAGTTCAACCTGACTGACAGGTCACTACCGCACAACCCAAACCATTAAAGATCAGAAGCTGAATTTTTCACAGCATTTGTATCTTATGCTGAAAGCGAGTAGTTAGTTTAGATTATGGAAAATTCTGTCTGGAAATGTCGAACATTTGACATGGGAATTGACTGGAAAATTCACCTTCCTGAACAGTCCACTGCAGTGAAAGAAATGGCCGACTTAGCGGAGTTTAATCAAATTTTGAAAGGTCTAATGGCGGCAATATTGTTGAATTTTCGATAGTCAATATAATACTGAATTTATCCATAACATAGGTATTCTTTTAACTATTTCGGATCAGCTGTGAGCTGCTAATCATAACATATTTTCATAGCTGTAGAGCTCAGGTTTTGTGCCACTTCTTATCGTTCGCAACAAGCTTCCTATATTTTATTAAAGTGCGTTTTTTTGCAGTCAGATGCAAGTATATAATTTTAAGAAATTATTTTTTTATTATTACGTTAGTGGAAAGGTGGTAAAAATCCGGAAAGTGGGGAATGGTTGGATCCACACACTTCTAAACATGTTAGACTACAAGTAAGAGAAGTTCTTAAACCCAAATCCACAAAGTTTCCTAACTATTAAAAAAATTATCCTGCAGCGAACTTGTGGCGACAACGCAAGAAAGCCTATACGAAGCTGAAAAAGTATTCTAGCCATCGTATGAATATGATAAGATAACTTCAAAAACTAAGAAATGTGTGGAAGGAGATAATGGACCTCCTGTAAATAATACTCTTTATGAAGCCTTGAGCCTTTTTATTAATGCAGATCTTACAAAGCAACAAGTTAATGCGCAGACGCCAAACCTTGAATTACCAACACTTAAACAAAACAGAGTGCTATCCCTGCAATTATTTCGATTGCAGTCTATTCTGCTAAAGTAAGTTGACAGATCTTCGTTTGGTTCCCAACGGCGAAAATGGTATTGAATGAATATTCATGGTTTTTCGTAACGAGCTCAGTTTAAAAAATATTAATTTGGAGTTTAATGAAGTGTAATATGCAATGTTGGAATACCAATGGGCATCATTTAGGAGGAGGCCCTGGAGGCAAGGAATAAGAACCTTTGACATTTTCGATAGTTTCACACTATATACTATATATTCTATATATATACTAGGAAGTCCTTCAGATTCCATACAATGGTGGGAATTTTCAGACCCAGAATAATATTTTTTTTAATTTCTAGTTTTAATTAAATTGAGAAGAGAACATTTTGTTTTTAAGTTTAAAAATTTAAGAAAAATGTTTTTACAAATTTTTTTTTATTACCTTTTAGAAAAAAATCAAATTGCAATTATTTCAATTACTTTGGAAGATAATAATTTAATTACGGTAAATAATGCAAAATCGGAAAACCGTGTAACTCATCAGTTTTTAACATTCAGTTCCAAAATTCTTTTCAGGGACCTTCATTACAAAATATTAACCACGTGGTGATAATTAAAATCTTCTTTACTTTCCATTCGATCGAATTTAAAATCACTTTCAAAGCTGTGTATGCAAAATTCCATTAAAAAAAAAATAGAGGAAAGCTAACTTCGGCTCGACCGAAGTTCATATACCCTTGCAGCTTGTATAATTTATATAAATTAAGGAATTAAATGATTTTCGTCGAACATTCTTAGCTGAGTTGTTTCCCAAACTCAGCAATAGATGGCGCCACTACTTCGACCATTTTAGCTACGAGGTTTAAAGTGTAACTAACTTTATTCAATATCACTTAAGCTAACAATTATCGTTGAGTCGGATGGAGCGAAGCGGGCGCCACCCGCGAGTGATCGAAGCCAGCCAGAAACTACGTGCCAAGGACGGCGCGTGGGTTGTTGTTCTGCCATAGCGTTAGGGATGGTGAACGATGAATAGTGTGACCAGAGGTGGCCAGGGATGCCACCCCATTTCCTTGCTACTTTGTTATATGGCAGCCATAAGATATATTCATCTGATTTTGAACAAAGTCCCCAAAATTATGTGGAAACTGATAATATTCATAACTAGAGAGTATAAAGTACGCTACCATTGAAAACAAAAAAGTTTCCCTAACTAGAAAAAATTTTTCGACTGATCGTTCCTATGGCAGCTGTATGCTATAGTCATCCGATTTGGATCAAACTTGGCAGAATTGTGTGGTAGCATACAATATTGATCAGTAACAAGTTTGAGACCAATAGCATTGAAAATAAAAAAGTTTTTCAAACCAAGACTTTTTTTCAAACCCATCGTTTGTATGACAGCTATACTATATAGATGTCCGATTTTAATAAAACTTGGTATAATTGTGAAAAAGCATAGAAAACTTATACATACAAGTTTTGGGGACGTTTGCTTTGAAATCAAAAAAGTTTTTCCCACCAAAACTAGTTTTTCAACCGAACGTTCTTACGGCAGCTATATGCTGTAGTCATCCGATCCGCCCGTTTCCGACAAATGTGCAGCATATTTGCACCAAAAGACTTCGTGCAAAGTTTGGTAAGAATAGCTTTAAAACTGACGAAGGAGATAACAAAGAAAGTTTTTATTAGAAACAGGCGGACAGATGGACATGGCTAGATATGTTGATCAAAAATATCTATAATTTAGGTAATTGACTAGTATACCAACCTATGCTCAAAAAATTACGGAAAAAAATCCCTCGATGGACAGCTAATTATAAAAAATTATCATGCAAAAAAGATGCGGCGGTCATCCATGGCATCTTTTTAAATCAATTTCGAAATAGGCAGTTTCTGTAAAAAAAAAATGTATCTGCTTTTCGTCAAATGTCAAATAAATAAAAAATTACATTTATTGAGCAACTTACTCCTAGAATGTAACTGCATAAGCATTTTCAGATTCTTAAAGCGGACCAATAGCAAAATACAAAGTGATCTATATGGTCAAAGGGATTTGGTAACGTTTTTTGATTAGATATTGAAATATTGAAAATATTGATGTTTACCCTTCCCTTCCAGTAGTTTTTCAATGTTTTTTGTTTGATCGGATCGTGGATACATACTTTTAAACTCTTTTCCACACCCGCCGTAGACAAAATTTATATACCCGTTACTCGTAGAGTAAAAAGTTATACTAAAGTCGTGCAAATGTATGTAACAGGCAAAAGCAATAATTTCCGACCATATAAAGTACATATATTCTTGATCAGCATCAATAGCCGAGTCGATATAGCCATGTCCTTCTGTCCGTCCGTCCGTCTGTCTGTATGAACACCTAGATCTCAGAGACTAGAAGAGCTGGAGTAACCAAATTTGAAATGTAGACTCCTATGGTCTGCACGCAGATCAAGTTGATTTTAAGTTTTTGCCACGCCCTCCCCCGCCCCCACAATAGAAAATTTTGAATAACTACCACAATTCTTAAGATATGAAGCTTACATTTATATTCGCAATATCTATAAGCCCTGATATTTTTATAAATGATCGGATGATAAATAGCCGAGTTAAAAAATGTTGCATACTTTTTGGCTGCCCCCTCAGGAACACAGGAAGGCTATTAAACATTTCTTTCCATGAGTAACGGGTATATCGAGGTGGGTTACAGCTGACTTTAACTTACGTTCTCGTTTTTTGCTGGAAAGAGTGAAAAAAAAAATTGGACCATTATTAAACCATATATAAAATTGGAAATTATCTTTAAAAAGTAAATCTCAGAGATAGTTCTTTCGGCCCATAATAAGGATTCCACCATTCAATTCCGTTTGTTGTGTTTTATTTGTAATTAAAAAAAAAGACTTCTTAATGGAATCCAAACCTATTTTCCAAGGTTCACATTACAAAATGTTACCCATGAGATTTTCAAATTGTAAAAAATCTGTTAAATTCGTCGAAAAAATTTAACAAAATAAAATTTATTAATTTCTTTTCAACATAATATTCAAAAGTCCAAATGGAAATTGCATAAATATAATATTCACTTTTTCATTTTCACCCAATTAGCTTCAAACTCATTTTCAAAGCTACACACACAAATATATGGAATACGTGACTTTCAAATTTTTTAAAAATCTTCATATAGGTACACAAATGCGAGCGAAGTCACAAATATAAGCTAGTTTACTAAACAAATCAATAAAGAATAAAGCTAAATAAACTTGCAGTTCCCAAGATATACCTATATTAAATACTTTACAAATGCTTAACCTTAAGCCCTCTGGATACTGTTCACACCTTTCGCACACACACGCAAGCTGTATACACAGAATGGTAATTAAACTCATTAAAATTGCAATTTGCACATATTTATGCAACCAGGGAAGTGCGTTTTTGCCTAGGCTTCTAATCAATAAATTAAACACAACTGGGCCAGGCCAAAGTGTCCGCAGTTATAGCCTTTGCATAATTTTGCAGGCATTTATATTTGTTAAGTGTGCGGCGTATGGCCAGGTACGTGTATAGCAATAGGGCAAACCTCGAAGAAAACCGCACAAAATAATCAAGTTTTGCTTTGCTGCTCGATTGGGATTTACCGCAGGGGCACACCATCATCATCATCATCACCATCATCATTGTGCTCCTGGCACGCCCACTTACAGCAATTTGTGCACATCGGCCATACATATGTGAATTTCCTGTAATAGATCTTGCGGCAAACATAAACTGCATGTTAAATGCTTTTGCCTAGAGGACTTAAACCCAAGGAAGCTTCCACTGATGAGCTCAATGGCATAATGCATTTGTGTGCGTGTGTGCGTGCGTCATGCTCAAATGATAAATTGTTTCTGCCACGACCTGGGGTGGAGGCGGAGCATTTGTGATAGCCAGAGATAACATACAATGCATAGCTGATGCCACACAATTTACACATATTAAGTAATGCTCCCGGTAACTAGTGTATCAGTGCGTATTTCATCAGTACAGAGTGGTAGTGTGGGCGGGGAGAGGTGGGGGTGATGAGTGTGCGGTCTTGCCATGCTCACTCTAAACTAGACAAATTGCAACAAGATGGCTGGAATAACTTTGGTTAAGCATTGGGATTAAATGTCCATGGCCATATGCATACGTGTGCGTGTATACAGGTCAAGCTTCATATATCTACCGGCATTCCAGATGATTTTGATTACATTTTCGAGAGAAAATATGATCTAAGATTTAGTGGTGAGAACTGAAATTGACATTTGTGTGGCTCATTTTGTGAATTTTGTATAAGTTTATTGGGTAAGTTTGGACAAGTTATTAAAATATGATTTCTTAGTGTGTAGCATGCAACGTACAACAAAATATAGCAGGATCTTGAGCGGATAAAGGTGTAGCAGACTCCGTCTAGTTTAATCGCTGGTGGAATGGGTTCTACAAAGGGTTCCTAGTAGCCACTTACTCGTCCTTATATGCTCAATCTTATAGAAATTCGCGTGAGGATTCTCATTCGAATCCATCTGATGGCGAGGATAGAAAGTAGAACTGAAAAAAAAGACTAACTACACACAAAAATTATAATATCAGTAATATCAATATTTTCATATCAAAGTGAAACTTTTTAATATCAATATGAATCCGAAGTAAAAATATTATATTGAAGTGTAAAATGATCAAAAATATATGCAAAATGCTCTAGTGATATGATTTCAGATCAAAGTAGACATCGAAATTCTGAAAGTAGAAAGAGACACACAGAGTTTCTTAAATCAAAGAGAGACAGCAATAGTCTATCTCGAAAAACAGCAAAAACCATGCTCATTGCTCTGCTGCCGCAAGCGCAAAAAGGAGTGCCGGTCGTTTTTTCATCTTTCTACGCATGTTTGCATTTGCATGTAAGTGTGCTGTTTGACGTTCAAGGGCAGAACTAAAAAGCGCATGCTCAGCCTTTGCTTTCGAAAGATTTCGCACACATGCACAAAAAAACTTATGCGAGTTTAAATATATTAATTTTTTATCATTTTCAGATTAAAATGGAATACATCCAACTTTATGAGCTGATAGAAAAACTAAACATTGAAAAATTGGTATACGAAAAGTTAATTGGTAAGTTTTGTTTTGAAAAAATTATTCTTCTCAATATATTAATTTTACAATTTTTTTAGAGTGTGGACTTAACTTCTGACCGCCTTAATTACATTTCTTCCAGCGACAAAGAGCAGATGTTTCCAGAAAGATAATTGTCATAATATATTGTAATATGTATTATACAAATATAGCTTTGATATTATAAAAATAAAGCATTAGTACTACAATAATACCCTATTGATATTTTAAAAATATTTTTTTGATACTAAAACCATGTCCTACAGGTATTTTGAAAATGTAGCTTTGTTACTATAATAATATATCATTGATATTAACGAATATCAAATTGTTGATCTGAAAAAATATCACTTTGATGTGTTCGAAATGTCAAAGTGATATATTCGAACATATCATCTGGGTATTTTTCCGATGAAGGCCATTTTGATACTACAAAATACCAGATTGATTCGAAATATCGTGATCTTTTTTTTCAGTGCATCTAATATGAATCCCATGGTCTGAACTGCTATCAGAGCCAGAGTCGCTGTTCTTGTCCGGACCGTTTTGCGATGTGGTTTTGAATTCGGTTCAGAATTTTCGTAAGGATGCCTGTTCGGTTTGCGGTTTGATTCAGAACCGTGTTGCATCCCAGCTGATAACCACATTTCAAAAAGATCTTGCTGAAGAATCAAATTGATCTTGGCCCCAGACAGTTTAAATTTAAAGACATTACACTAGTTTACGACTGACGTATTATATCTCTATCGAATAGCCACAGCTGTACCGGAAGGTTTGTGACCAGAAGATCTTGCCAGCATGAAACCGGTACAAACTGTTCATTCTTCTGGACACAAAAATTTCGATACAACTTTGGCTATTCGAAAGAGATATAAACAGACATATTCGCAAATGAAAAGGGTTCAAAATGAAGTATAGTATACAACAAAATGTTTGTTTTTATTTGATCGTGCACTGTCGTCTATGTAAAAACTAATATTTTGTAAACTGAACATTTTTTTTCAAAAATCCGCAAAAGTGGACTTGGCTTTTCATTTCAGAGACACCACTTAAAAAATGCCTTTCTGGGGCTTGCGTGGAATACATTGTTCTACTTTGTCCACCAGTTAATTAAACGCTTGGCAATATCAGATTTTTTCAAGATATGCATTTATGTTTTATTTTTTCACAGTGAAATTATGTCGAAATTCCGGGTTCGAACGGGCTCGGTTCAAATCCGGTTTGCAGCCCCGATTTATTTCATATCTAGATTCAATATAGACCTCTTTGCAGCTACGAAGGGTTTCAAGATTGTCATAATTAAAAATATTAAAAACAATCTTTTTTTTTGGTTTATTTGAACACCGGAAGCTTGGGTGCTTCCATTACACATTCAAAATACTACGACTTGACATAAAATTTAGATACATGGATAGCAGACTGGAGTTAACTTTTGGCTATGTTTGAGCTTCTTATTTTTTGGTACACACCCGGCGGCGTTTGTGTCGCGGGCTCTGTGAGACTTTGCAGGCCTAGACAAAAAAATAAAAAAAACATGAATGATTTATTTAGACACACATTTCACTGCGACTCACCTGGCGTCGATACCTATTTTTTTTTTCAGGGCTTAATTTTGCCCAGGCTCGAGCTGCCTTTCTAATTAGGTCTTTCGGCTTCAGACCGCAATGTTTACGTCTATAGGCGCGGATGAAATTGAGGTACCCATTATTTGTCACGGGACCCGGCTTGCTGCAGCGCTTCTTATTCCCGCAACTGGGTTTGCGCTTCCTGCGCTTGGGGCAAGCTGGCTTGCGTTTCTTGGCGCAAGGATTACGCTTGCGCTTTTTGGTACGGCATACTGACGATGCAGATGCAGATTTAGATCGTTTCGGGGTGTCACAATCCGTATTATCGTTGCAACGATAATCGCTTTTACACGCAGCTTCGCGAAAAATCTCTTTATCGTTGCAGCTTAGCTGCTTCCAAAATTTCGCGCTCTCCGTGGCGAGGCGTAGCGGGCTCAAGCCCGGGTGACGTCTGTCCAATTCGCTCATGAAAAACAAGAATCCTTCATTCTTTCTGGATCCCTGCTTGCTTTTGACATGATTGTTGTCCATGGCTTCTCCACTAAATTGGTAACTTGAATAGATAACGCTGGGATTGAGAAAACGCTTATATGTATATGCAGCATATCAATGGATCCTTCAATTTGTTGAAGACTTTCTTTATATACTCACCACGAAAAAAAATTTGGAAAAATATACTATAAATATAAATAACAATAAAATAGAATGTAAAATTTGTTGTGAACTTGTCTAGCACTAAACTGTAACTGACTGAAACGGAATCTGATTCTAGCCAAATGAGCAAGACTATCAAGTCATGGCATGCTATTTTCTCACAAACTAAACTAACATAAAAACACAAAACTTGGTTGAATCGGTAGACCCTGCCGGATACGTATTCCCCGGTGGGGATAACATCTTGGCATAAATAAGGCAAACCAACGTATACTTTTATTCCCAAATACAACAATTCAAGCCGCAGGCCGTGTGTGAGGTTTTCTATTATATTATATATTTTCTGTATTAATTCTTACACTTACTTTTTTATTTTATCCATTTCCTTTGGACCAACTTTTCTTTTGGCCCCACTAGATGTGTGCTTCATCAACAATAAAAACATTTTTATTTAATTTCATCTGCTGTCTATTCGATAAAAAAAAACATTTATACAATATACAAAATATATCATAATAGGCAACACTGCGTATTAGTTATTCACAAAAACTTTAGAAACTAAGTATACAGATAGGGGGGTGAGACCATTACATTAAACATTTCATACTCAGCAGGTCCAATTTAGTGTTGAGTCTTAAAATTCAAGTCGGGATGAAAATTCTGCGCAACCTGAAAATCTTTAAGGTCGTGATCAGAATCCCTGACATGTTCTGCAGTTGAAGTTAAGGCGCCGTCTACAACTGACCCCGACACTCAGTATGCGTCTAAACTGACGAATTTGTTCGGCCCCTAGTGGCTATGGCTGGAAAACTCTGCTCTAACGACAATAGCAAAATATTCGTCGCTCTTAGAGTAAAGCTAACATTTTGCACACATAAATTTACCAAATTGCTATTTACTAGCTAAAAAACAATATTTTGCATGTGCTTTAAAATGATTTTAATTCTTAATCATGGAAATATTTGTATCACCCTAGTGACTAGCACAATCAATATAAGTAAATTTTGTACTGGGATAAAATAAAAATAAATCTAAATGCAGAAGAAATTTCAAGCAAGTTTTGAAACCCGATCTAGGAATGGATAAAAAACAAGAACTAAACACTGCCAATTTGAGAAATTTTTGCAGACCTCCCGGTTAGCGGAAATGTTTGAAAATTTAAGGTTCGAGGTTTTTGAGTTAAGGTTTTGGTTTGAACCTTAATTTGTCTAACGGTTTATCCAATTTAAAAAGGAATTCTGAATAAATATTCAGGAATATTCAGAATAACTTCATATTTGAAAAAGCTTTCGACATTAGTAATGTTGTTTAAGAAGGTGCGAAGGGTCAATTATTTTTTGAGGCTTTTTGGAGATAACTTTCATACTGAAAACAAGCTATGCAAAATATTACTACATTACATTACATTATTACATTTACACTAGACATGTACACCTACAGTAGAAGGTCTGCATTTGATCATGATTCTACTATGAGTTTGAACAACTATTCACAATTAAAGCATAGCAACAAGCTAAACTACTAGATTATCATGTTCCAGTGTGAAGGCAGCCTTACATTAGTTTCTTGAGTTGGCGAATAATTCAGTAAGCTTTGACTATCTAAAAGCATAGGCTAATTATAGGCTAACTTATACCTCCATCAAGAATTTTTTGAAAAACGGCACTATTTTGTTCTAATTTGTCCACCAGTTAAAGAAACGCTTGGCAATATCAGATTTTTTCAAGATATACATTTTGGTTTAATTATATTTTCACACTTGGTTCGGTTTAAGGTTTGGTTCACAGTGAAACTATGTCGAAATTCCGGGTCTGAAAGAGCTCGGTTGAATACCGGTTTGCAGCACCGAATTATTTCATATCTGGAATCAATCTGGAATAGACCTCTTTGCAGCTACGAAGGTTTTCAAGATTGTCATAATTTAAAATTTTAAAAACATTTTTTTTTTTGGTTTATTTGAACACCGGAAGTTTGGGTGCTTCCATTACACATTCAAAATACTACGACTTGACTTATAAAATTTAGATACATGGATAGCAGACTGGAGTTAACTTTTGGCAACGTTTGAGCTACTTATTTTTTAGTACACACCCGGCGGCGTTTGTGTCGCGGGCTCTGTGAGACTTTGCAGGCCTAGACAAAAAAATAAAAAAAACATGAATGATTTATTTAGACACACATTTCACTGCGACTCACCTGGCGTCGATACCTATTTTTTTTTTCAGGGCTTAATTTTGCCCAGGCTCGAGCTGCCTTTCTAATTAGGTCTTTCGGCTTCAGACCGCAATGTTTACGTCTATAGGCGCGGATGAAATTGAGGTACCCATTATTTGTCACGGGACCCGGCTTGCTGCAGCGCTTCTTATTCCCGCAACTGGGTTTGCGCTTCCTGCGCTTGGGGCAAGCTGGCTTGCGTTTCTTGGCGCAAGGATTACGCTTGCGCTTTTTGGTACGGCATACTGACGATGCAGATGCAGATTTAGATCGTTTCGGGGTGCCACAATCCGTATTATCGTTGCAACGATAATAGCTTTTAGACGCAGCTACGCGAAAAATCTCTTTATCGTTGCAGCTTAGCTGCTTCCAAAATTTCGCGCTCTCCGTGGCGAGGCGTAGCGGGCTCAAGCCCGGGTGACGTCTGTCCAATTCGCTCATGAAAAACAAGAATCCTTCATTCTTTCTGGATCCCTGCTTGCTTTTGACATGATTGTTGTCCATGGCTTCTCCACTAAATTGGTAGCTCGAATTGATAACTCTGGGATAGAGGAAACGCTTATATGTATATGCAGCATTTCAATGGATCCTTCAATTTGTTGAAGACTTTCTTAATATACTCACCACGATAAAAAATTTGGAAAAATATACTATAAATATAAACAACAATAAAATAGAGTGTAAAATTTGGTGTGAACTTGTCTAGCACTAAACTGTAACTGACTGAAACTGAATCTGATTCTAGCCAAATGAGCAAGATCACCAAGTCATGGCATGCTATTTGCTCACAAACTAAACTAACATAAAAACACCAAACTTGATTGAATC
>JBAMBO010002624.1:0-23971 GCA_037044535.1 Lordiphosa magnipectinata | reverse complement strand
TAAAACTTGATTGAATCTGAATGTGATAATAATTTTGTCAGAGACTTAAATCTAAGAAATTAATAAAAAGATGAAGTGAAATCAATTGTATTCAAGTTTAAAAAAAAGATAATGGAGCTATTATCAAACAAAGTTTCTCTGCCGCTTCTCTAATAGCTGCCGCCCCACTAACATTCTACAATTTTAAGGTTTTTTGCTTTAAATTTCCCACTTCAGCATCTAATACTTACATGTAAGCTGCAGTCGCATCAGTTGACTACACATACAGAAAAAACAACGTTCTGTTGAACTTTGGAATTTTTTGAAAATAACCGCAAATATGTACAGATATATATGATACTTTTATAGCGTTAAGGTATTTTAAGACAGAGACGATGGACGGAGGCAAAGTAGACAGACAGAGACGAACGAGGACAGATGCTGAATAAAAAATGGACTAGACAGCCCCGTATCGACATTGTAAATAGTAAACCGTGTGTATATAGATACTCGTATAAATGGTGTGTAAATAAAAGCCCGAAAGCCTGAGAAAAACAGTCGTTTACAGTTGGTAAATTCAACATTTTTTATCGGTAAATTTACCAATTTCCGTCTTTGACGTTAACCCAAAAGTTTTTACATTTCAAAAACAAAATGTCTGCACTTTCTTAAAAAAGGGAATTATAATTTTGCCCAGATGCTTGCAACTCACAGACATATTCATTTCCGACCCAATAAACTATATATATTCTTGATCAGGACCACGAACCGAATATATGCATATACATATGTACCTGCCAAGGGTATATTAACTTTGGCAGGTATGTACAGAGTAAATAGCAGTCGGTGACTCAACTTTCATCTAGCCCAACATCGCTTCTTATTGACTGAAAGTGAGTCCACCATAATTCATTTTAATTTGTAGTCAATCAAATGATTTTTATTTAACGCACGACTTATCATCATTTGAGTGAGGGTGTGAAGTAACTTTAATGCTCACAACCAAAAGAGGGGAGGCTTAAATGTTGCCAGGTAACGGTGAATGTCATGAAGAAAATATCTCTAGGGTGTAATAAAACAACATTTCGCGCTGACAAGAAAAGAATAAGCTAACGTAAAGAAATATAAATGAAATGCTGTCCTTTTAGATTTTTCTCTAGATTTCTTTAAGGAAAATGCTAACACTTAAACACAATTTTGGTTCAACAAAAGCAGTTTCAAATGTTATTGCAATATATAACGAGTATTTTTGCTATGTTAAATCTATTAAAGAAGCTGTCAAACTTTCAAGGTTCTGTTGAAGGTACAAATCGTAGGTTCAACCCCTTCGTAAAGCTTAACGTTCGCTTCTCGTATCGGTTCCTAATCTTTTCAACCCAAAGGTTTTGGTACGAGACTTGATTAATAGTTTCTTAAATCGTTGAAACATTTTTGACTCTGTTTTTAAATCAGACATAAATTAGTTACCAAGATATTTGATTTGTTGCTATCCTTCATACTTCTCCTTCTTCTTCTTTGTCCCGAAATGTATTTCACAACCGCCTAACGGTCTCGGCCTTTGCTATTATTGCCCAACAGTCGTTTCTGTTTCGTGCGAGCTGGCTCCAGTTGTTCACACCAAGCTTGGCAGTGTCTTGTAGTCTTCCCATCTCAGTTTCGCTCGTCCCTTTTCTGTGTTTTTTCCCGAAATCTTTCGCCTTCCGATCGTACACCTGTTTAACTGGAGCTTGTTCATACTATTTGGACACCGCTTAACTAAACTTAACTAGGACTAGAAGTGTCCCCATTGAGCTCATAAAGTTCATAATTCATTCGGGTGCGAAATTCAATGCCAACTTTTAAAAGGTCCATTTATAATAATCACCGCCTCATCCGCTGCCCTTGAATTCCCTACTGAGCCCGGCTTGAGCATCGGTTTGCCAGAGTAATTCTTCTTGGGATTTTTTATTGGTGGGTACCAATCCTGACGCACCAGTCACTATTTACCCTATAAGGAGAGTTTCGGCGCTGACGCTAGCCAAGAGTTTTGCGGATGCATTGCTCTGTTACGGGGTGTCACCAACGATGAGACGTGAGTCGACTTAAGACGCAGTAAGCCAGGATATCTTTGGGTTCGCCATGCTGAACCGATCAGCAACTTTACCTCACTACATACGATCACATTTGCGTCATCATGAAAAGATCTGTCTAGAAATTCCAGTAATGCATACATTTTGTTTTTGTTAATTCATAATTCAGCGACTCCTGTTACCAAAATCCGGTTCGAAGGCCCGTTTTGCAGCCCTTTAAAAAAATGGGATCAGGGATCGGTCTGAAGTAAATTTAGTTAGTTAGATCCAACGGGTTGATTTGCCTGTTAATTAGTTTGTCCACAAAGGATATTTGAAAAGGAAGATAATCTAAAATAAGTATCCTAGAGTTCGAGGGCAAACGAAGTTCAAATGTTCTTGAAGAGCAAAACAGTTGGAATTGCACTTGCTCAGATTCAAATCTATCCTACTGTTTTAAATAAGGCAGATGGTAATAGATACACTGAGAAAAAATCAATCTTAAACCAATATTATAATCTTGAAACGAGACCGAACGGTGTCAGAACTCGACAGAGACGAGATAATCTTAACCCAAGGTTATATTGGGAATTCGCAACTCCATATCTCGTAAACTATTTGGAATTTCGCTTTGACTTCTTAGAGGAAGTTGTTGCTCTTGGCTAAGCTTACAAAACATTTCTAAGTAGCAAGTCAAAAAAGTCACATCTTTATACTAAAAATTACAAAAATGTCTTAAAATCATCATGTTTTCCCCTCATTTTGTACTGTTTTTCAACTTTGTCTTGAAAACTGTAACGAATTTGACTAAGCAATGCAGAACAAAAACGTAGCTTGGACTTAAATAAACAAACGATTGCAACATATCAACTTCATTCGATTGGTCCTTCGTATAGTTACAGGCCCTTAAGCATGTAGAATTGGAACCAAAACTCGAAAAATTACAGTTTTTGGTATCAATTGGCTGACACAGTCAAAAATTTCGATTGTTTTGTATTAAATCAAGAAAATAGTAAGAAAACATAACTTAAAAACTGTAATTAATAAAAATTTAGTTTTTTTTACTTTTTTACCGTAAATGTTAGATTTTTCGAGTTTTTATGACAGTTGTGCGTGCTTATGGGCCTGTAACTATATGAAAGAGTAACTAAATGAAGTTGGTTCGTTCTAACGGTTGGATATTTTGGTTTAAGCTACAACTTTGTGCTGAATTACTTGGCCAAATCTGAAACGGGTTTCACGATGAAGTTGAAAAACTGTAGAAAAGTGGTCAAAACTTGTCTTTTTCGGCCAACTTTTGTAATTAAGAGTATGAAGATGTAATTTTTTTGATTTGCTACAAGGAATTGTTTTGTAGGTCAAACCAAGAGCAACAACTTTGTTGAAGATTTTTTATTGAAATCTCAGTGTAGATTTACGAGGCATGGAATCCCTTTATAAGTCCTTTATTTTGAAGCCGATAAGTTCGGAGTTCACTAAATAGAAAACGACATTTAATCAGACTTTTCCCAGATAGGTTTGTTATACTACCATTGATACCCTTTCAAAATTGGTAAAATCTCGACGCCGATCAACTTTTTGGAATTCTAAAATGTAACAGAGTCGATTATGAGTTACTACAAAGAAAATTTCAAGAAGTCTATTTTTAGAAAGAGATTAAATGAAGAAGAGTGAAAGAAAAAAAACATTGAGCACAATACATATTAATCGATTTTTTACGAATTTTCAATTAAATCAATATAAATCCACACAAATGCCACAAACACTGCCAGCCACTTCAAAGTGTCGCATTCATATGCTAAATGCCATCCAAGTCAGGGCAACTTGTTGATACATGTGGAACCAAGTGAAGATGGAGGAGAAAACAGCGTAAAATTTCATTCATGAATTGGTTGCCTGTGCTTGTGTGTGTGGGTTGTGTGGATTCTATGGATTCTTTGGACTGGGTCTGACCTAACAGCAGGGGTGGCTTTTCATGCTGTTGTTAATGTTAAGTCCTTGGACTGTTAACTCTGAACTTCACTCTGGCTAAAAATTCAAATATCTGCGTTCAGTTGCAGTCGAAGCGTCGTTCGGTGCGGATCGCAAATTGCTGAAAAAAAAATTAACGTGAAATTCGAAATTAAAGCAAACAAAATGACCACTTCCAATGCAACTGAAGCTGCAGCAGCACCAAATATGCCCCCCAAACGTGCGAATGTGAATAATAATAATAGTGCTCGCTCTAGTCGCGTTGGCAGTTCCACCGGCTCGGATCAGGAGCAGAGTAACTCAACAACGGAACAACGTTTTGGCTGGTTTGGCTTTCGGCCGGAGTGGCTACAACGATTTTGCACCGCCAAATGGGCTCTCTTCTGGCTCTGCTGGGGCGGTGCTTTGCAAGGTGAGATACAAATTATCGGGGGACCAGGCCAGCGATTCAAATGTGGGCTGTGATACTTAATTCGCTTAAATGGTTTCTCGTCTCGCGTGTTTTCCACCCACGCTCGCACATTTCTCTGAATATTCTCTTCAAGTAAAATTCTTGATTGCATTTTTGTGTCTGTTTACCAGAATCTTTAAATTAATTGTGTATTTATCATATCTTATCTTATCTGAGTTTGTAAAGATGTAATTAGGTTTGTTTTGGTTAATGTTTTTAAAAATACTTTTTTAATCTAAATTTTATAGTGACAATTTAAATTGATTTAGAACTGGTGATCGAAATTTAATGACAAATATGTTGATCGTGTTAATGCCGAGCAACATAGATGGTGGGTGTAAGCTCAATTTGTATATTTTTTTACTTTTTAAAATTAGTCTTTTCATTTTCTATTCTCCCCAGCTATTTTTCATTCATTTTGCAAATAAAATGTGCTAAAAGTGCACACAGATAAGAAAGTACAATATTTGTTGTAGCACCTGAGAAATAAGTAATAAGAACATGAAACGCAAAACGCAAACGAAGGTCAATTTTTTAAAACACGTCTCAACTTTTCAAAAATCAAATCACTTACAATGACTTCCAATAATTATATCCAAATTATTAAATAACACTCAATGGCTTTTACTTCTATAATCAACAACGAAGATAAAACTTATCGATATTGCTTAGTTACAGCTTTTCCTATTGGTTCATAAGTGTAGCGATTACCTGATCAATATAAATATTTTTATAATTAAAATAAGTTATTTGTTTAGAGAATCTTCTGAACCATTTGTGAAGATTTTAGAGCCCAAGTTCGATTCGATTCGATCAGAGATTAGCTCTGAAAGCAAAACTTGTTTACGTTTACGGTTATTATATGACATTTGATTCGGTTATTTGTTTAGAATTTGGTATGGTTTTAAATAATTGGTTACGGCTTAACAAACAATTTATGATACCAATATTATTTAACCATAAAATGATTATATTTTTACTATTTTCTGTTTCAATTATGTTTTTTAAATTTTTAAAGAAATTTTGAAATCTTTTCGGCACACTAAATCAAAGCTGATCCAGCTTCATGGATTAATTGAAATAATGTTTATCGAAGCAAGGCTGTCGCAACGAAACAAACCGGTACATAAATTTCGTGCATGTCACACTCGCATCGCTAACAGCGGCGTTCACCACTAGCGAAAAGCATGCACAAGCAAAATCAAGCAAAATAAATACCCAAAGCTATAAGAACTATTGAAAGAAGTCGCTTGCTCAATAGCTAGTGCTAAACGACTATTTTCTGGAGTCAAAATTTATTAGCTCATAATTTCTTATCATTTTTATTACGTAAAATTTTGCAATTTCAATTGACAAATTGTCATCTTTTTGACACGTTGATACAAACAGCTGCTTGTTTGTTTTAAATAAAAGGCGGCACTTTCAAACTCATGTGCACAGAAAAAAACGGAAGGATATTTTCAATCCTTTTAATCTTGGAGTAAGCCCGCCATGAGCTTGAAAATTCAATCTCGAAGCACAATTCCAGATTCCAGGGAATGGTCCAAGCCTTTCGAGCTTGAATCATCCCAAATGTGATTACTTCAATCCCCTTTGAGATCACATGTTCATAATTAAGAGAGAGCGACAAAATTTAAGTAGCATTTTTGATTTGAGAGCGAGAGCGACAAAGTATAAGTAGCATTTTTGACATGCGGCAACAAACGATGCCGATGGTCGTCAGCGATGAGATGTCATTCCATTCGTGTTCAGTGCGTATGGTCGTGGGTTCGAATCCCAGTTGAGCCCAATAAATTGTTATATTTTTTTGTTTTTCAGAAGTTTTAAAAAAACCAAAACTGGTGTGGGTCTTGAAGTGTATAAGGGGATATCCTATGGAATATGGCGGAGGAAAGGAAGAAGAGTGGTATTTTTTTATTAAGATTAAATTGTTCTGAAATTTTTGGCTTAATTTAATCTTTTTATACCCTTGCAAAGGGTATTATAATTTTGCCCAGAAGTTTGCAACGCATAGAAATATTCATTTCCGACCCCATAGACTATATATATTCTTGATCAGGGCGACGAGCTGAGTCGATTGAACTTTGTCCGTCCGTCTGTTTCTACGCAAACTAGTCTCTCAGTTTTGAAGCTATCGAGCTGAAATTTTGCACAGAGTCTTCTTTTTACTGTACGCTGCTAATATGTCGCAACCGACCGTATCGGATGACTATATCTTATAGCTGCCATAGGAACCATCGGTCGGAAAATGGGTTTACTGAGAAAAACTTTTTTGTCTTTCATGTTAGCGTCCTCAAACTCGTTCACCACTAATATTATATACTTTGAAACAGATTTGCAAATTTTGGTCAAAATCGGATGACTATATCTTATAGCTGTCATAGGACCGATCGGTCGGAAAATGGGTCTTAGTGAAAAATTTTTTTTTGTTTTCAAGTAAATCGTTGTTATGCTCGTTGATTATTAATATTAAACGCTTTCAAACTAATTTGGAAAAGTTGATCGACATCGGGTGACTATATAATATGGTTGCCATAGAACCAATCGGTCGAAAATGGTTCTTAGTAAGAAAATTATTTTGATTTTAATGTAAGCGTCCTTAAACCCACCGAATATTAATTCTATATGCTTTCAAATGCATTCGCTGAATTTGGTCGAAATCGGATGACTACATCTTAAGGCTGCGATGGGACCCATCGGTCGGAAAATGAGTCTTAGTGAGAAAAACTTTTTTGCTTTCAACTTTATCGTTCTTAAACTCGGCGATTGTCAATTTGATATGTTTTCTAAAAGATTCGCGAAATTTGGTCGAATTCATATGTTTATCTGTCGGAAAATGGGTTTCAGTTACAAAAGTTTTTGATTTTTATGTAAGCTTTCTTAAACATTTCAAAAACAGCATTTGCAAGGGTATACAAACTTCGGCACAGACGAAGTTAGCTTGGCCTTCTCGCTTAAGATTACCCCGGTATGTATGTACATATGTAATCTTTTTCAGTATTAAAAAAGGCAGATTAACTCAATCTTTTTCCGGATCGTTACCGATTGGGAATGATTTGATCCCGAATGGATTGTTTTTTTTTTTTAATGTACAATCTTAAGCTAAGGTCCCACAGCAAATAATTTGCCCAAATTTTGATGAAAATTTAACTAAATTGCCATGATTGCAGATTTTGTAGGACTTAAATCTTAAACTATGAATCCATACGCAAATAATTTGTTCAAATGTGGGCGAAAAGTTAATTAAGTTCTCCTATTAAGCCAAATTTTCCTCAAAATTTGTGCAAATTATTTACCTATGGGACATTAGCTTTTCTCGTAGAGTAAAATTTTCATAAAGATGCCATAATAAATGGCAGAGTTATAGGAAAATAACCTTCTATAATAACTTAAGCTCTTGTTTTTAATTCGAGACTTAATGGAACCAAAATTAAATCCATTAATTGCCCCTGATTCAAGATTCAAGAATACATATCATAATGATCCTAAGCAAAATTAGTTTACTTCTAGATGGCCGATTTGTCATCATCTAGATAGCGGCTTTCTGACTCATTTAATATTTGTTAATTTATGTGACAAATAGCGCTATCTTCCCTTTGCTTTTGCCCATTTTATGACACTCTAGTTCCATATGTGTTAGACCTAAGCCATCCTTTATATTGCTGCATTTCTCATTAACATAAAAATATTCCATATTCGCTGGCATAAACAATAAATTTGATGCACAGCAAGAGAACGCGGACATTCGAAATTGTTGCGGATGATTTATGTTAATGCCATAGAAACTGATTAATATTTTCGGTCACGTGCCGGCTATCCATATCCGTGTACTGTGGGCAAACACCGAGGGAGGCTGGAATTGCCTTCAGTTCGAGGCCAAGCGGAAGTGTTCTCACGTAACGCAACAGATGCCAAAAAAGCAAACTGCATCCAAGACATAAATAGTCGTCACTCTGACGGCATCTGGCAACCACCCAATGGACTCTCTCTAGGCGAGCACTTTTCCAAATTTAAGCTAATCCCTGCCAAGCAGCCTAATCCCTCAAAATGGGTAACAACTTGTCGTTCGTTTAAGGTGAACTCGCTTATTTTAATTAACCACATGAACTCATTCGCTTGAGCACGGTTTCCATGGGAGTCGCCTTGATTTATGCCCTTCTTCCCCTGCCAATTATGTGAGAGCCTATGACAACGTCAAGAGGAAGGCACATGCCCAGTGCCTTTTCAAACTATTCAAAGTGAATGGTTTTTTTATTGAGGTTAATGCATCCTTGGGCTAAACACCGGCTGACTGCTCGAGGCTGATATTAATTTTTAATTCGTTTCCATTCAGTGAAAGCTCCAAGTCCTTCCCACCAACCGCACCAGTTTCAAGTAAAATTCTTATCTGTTGCACACAGACCTGGAAGAAATTCGCAGGATGCTAATGAAGCGATGCGGATGTTCTCATACTTTTGCATTTCGTTGTCTTAGCATAAATTTCTATGGAAGTTCATACGAATGGCTAAGATTTTTCAGACACAACTTTAAGCCTACTAATTAAAGTGAATCGATGCCCATACATAAATAAGAAGATTGTCACGTTTTTGTACGTACTTCACTTTCCCTTAAAGGTTATCCCCTAGACATCCTCTTTTATTTTCTAAGGAAATTGAGCAATATTGTATTGCTGCACTTACATGGGGGTAAATGACTTGTAAGTATTTGCCGGCGTAAAGAAGGCACAGCGTCCACTATGTGACCAAACAGGTCGTTTATTGAAAAATAAATTGAATTTGTTATTGCAAAAGAGAAAAAAAAATCATATTCTTAGCAACACAATGCCTTTTGGATGGAAAGGGAAATTTATTTATTTATTTTACAAAAAATAAATCCACCTAAGCACAAAATCAATTTGTCGTACAGATATTTAATTTATGACCCACACCTTCCACCCTTACTTATCTTCCTCTTCCCCTTGGCCGCATTGGATTACAATCTGTGTGATGGTGACAACAACGTTTAGAGATGGTGACAACTTGCCACTGGAGTCATAAAATCAGGTTTCCTGGTCACTTTTTTTTATGACACTATAGTTTGAGGGATGTTGTAAGAGTTTGGGTAGGATTCTGGCTAGAGGGATGAAAATTGAAATTGGGATTAGGAATGAACTAAAATAACAATTGAAAATGGCAGATTTTAGTTTTTTTTATTAAATTTTTAGATTTGGCTTAAATATTGAATAATCCGATTGAAGAAAATTGTATTACAAGCTTTTTCACTGAGCGTTTTCATGGTATATATATCGTATCGTATCCATATATGTTGAAAATTTGGTGACAGCGAATTATTTCCTGTTTCATCTGTTTGTAATCAAACATGATGGATTGATAAATAATAATATATTAAACATGAAGGGGGCGAGCAAATATATACAATAAACTTGATGATTCCGCCAATGGAAGGAATCTACGTTTCAATTTTGAAGACTTTTGCTGTTATCTTCTCAGTGATCAGTGCGTTTATACAAACAGACGGACGAACAGATATGGCTATATCGACTAGAATGTTGATACTGATTGTTGATGAGATTGAGAATAACTCGGGTTGTGGCTCTTTGGGAAGTGTAAAGCCAATTATTCATTTTTTTTATGTTGTTAAAGTTAAAAAGTTCATGAATTGTAGAAACAGGTTTTAGAATTCGCGAAATCTATGGCCGTGTTCACCAGCACAAATCGATGACAAAGAAATCGATGGATCTTGTTCGATTGCTGTGGTGAACTAATGTGATGTGCAATTACGATTGCTAATTTTTGTGATTGTGATGGATGGAATAAAGGTGTGAGTGTCGTCAAACCTCTGGAGGCTTTGATGTGAATCATGATGCTTAATTTATGGGCCTAATTTCCAAATCACAAGCTCTCTCAATGGTATATAAATAAGCAATGGCAATCTTTCAAAAATAGAAAACTATCAGGGAGTAGAAGTACCAACAACAAGCTGAGTTCTTTCTTTTTTTCTTTAAATCTTGTTTATTGTGCTGCTCCATAGATAAATGTAAGCAACAATCGCAAAGGAATAACAGGCTGAAATAATAATTTCAATCTTGAACCTCCACCACATGAACCTGCATTCGTTCTTGAGGTGGTTGTGCATCCATAATGTGGGAGAAAACACTGTGGATAATGCTTGAAAGTTTAATCAAATATTTTGATTGATTTTTTCATTTCTATTAACATTATGTGTTGTTTGCAGAAATATACCCTGATATGACTAGCTGCAGTTCGACGTCAATGATAGCCGCTAGTGCGATATTTAGCTGAAAATAAAATGAATTAAAATTACAATAAAATTTGGAATTCATGTTTTAATGGCTTCTGTTGACACAATTATTTGCTTATAGCAGATCGGATCTGCTCGTACTAAAATCTGCAGAAGTATTGCTCCGATGTAGTTGTTTCCGGACATCACATGAAGCGATCCTCCTATTTTCGTGAACTTGTCTCTCACGATTTTGTTAGCACTAGAAACTAGAAGCCATGCAAACATTTCCTCTTCGTGGAATTCTTCGATTGTTCATTTGAATCCAGCTACACCATAAGTTTTTGTAACAATTGGTATAGTTGCAGCGCTGCAGATACAACAATTGCCAATTTATTCATAAAGTCTTACAATTTGTACAATTTTCTTTCTTTGTTTGCAAGCTGAGCACATGCATCAGCTGATTGCTAATAGATGGTGGATGTTGAATGTTGGATGTGGGCAGTGTGATTCGGTGTTTCACATCTTTCAAAAATTCCATTCGTTCCCCAAAGATGAGCTCAGTGTGAAAACCATATTAGACGACTGAGCCACGCCGCGCAACTGATGAAACGCTTCAAATTGTTTGCTTGTTTTGAATAAGATGCACTTGTATTGGAAACATTTACAAATCTTTGCTTTCTTGTAATTCTCAAGAACGAGTTCCTCAATCTGCCAATATTAATAGCGCCACTGAAATCAGAATTGAAATCAAAAATGTTGGCGGTTTGAAATCAAAGGGACGCACAGATGATTTTGAATGACTTTTGTGTTGTTTTTACGTAGAAATTGGTAAAATCAACAAGAAAAATTATTAAATCAAAAATTTTTAGCCAAAAACGGAAAATGTCGGATTTGCATTTTTTTTTTTTTTGTGTGTAGAGAACATGTCAGATGACTTAAAAGAGGGTTTTGATTCAGGATTGTGCATCAGCGTCCAGTAGGCATCTCTGTTACGCCGGCTATGCAATCTTCGGTCTATGTACGATCATGACTGCAAGGCCACTTGAGTAATTGTTGCATAGAAATTTGTATGCAGTTTGCCTGGGATATCGGCCTTCCACGTTTTAGGGGGTTCATGCGGTTATCTCTCAACTCCAGAAGATTAAGTACCAACTTTGATGTCCACTTATGCCGTTGAATAAAAAACAATTTCTTATTTGTTCTTTCCATTTTAATTCCTTGCAATTGCTAAATATACCCTTGTAGAGGGTATATTTAAATTGTCTAGATGTTTGTAACGCATAGAAGGAAGCATCTCCGACTACATAAAGGAATATATATATTCTTGATCAGCATGACGAGCTGAGTTCATATAGCCATGTCCGTCTGTCCGTCAGTCTGTCCGTCTGCTTCAATGCTATCTTTGCACGAAGTTTTTTGGTACAAAGACGCTGCACATTTGTCGGAACCGGCCGGATCGGATGACTATAGCATATAGTTGCCATAGCAACTATCGGTCGAAAAGTAGTTTTAGTAAAAAAAACTTTTTTGTCTTCAACGCAAACGTCCCCAAACCTCGTATGTATAAGTTTTCTATGCTTTTACACAATTCCAACAACTTTGATGAAAATCGGTCAACTATATAGTATAGCTGCCATACAAAAGATAGTTTTGAAAAAAAGTCATAGAAGGAAAAACTTTTTTGTTTTCAATGCTATCGCTCCCAAACTTTTAACTGATCAATAATATATGCTACCACACTATTTTGTCAAGTTTGATCAAAATCGTATAACTATAGCATATAGCTGCCATAGGAACGATCGGTCAAAAAAGTAGTTCTAGTGAGGAAACCTTTTTTTTGTTTTTAATGGTAGCGTTATGAAGTTATGAAGCCCAGTTATAAATATTACCAGTTTCCACAAAACTTTGGGAAGTTGGGTCAAAATCTGCTGAATATATCGTATAGTTACCATATACGAACTGGCAAGCAAATGGTCAAAGTAGTGGCGCCATCTTGGGAAATAACTTAGCTAAGAATGTTCGACGAAAATGATTAAAAACCTTAATTTATATAAATTATACAAGCTACAAGGGTATACAAACTTCGGTCGAGCCGAAGTTAGCTTTCCTCTATTTTTTAAGCTATTAACCTAAAACTTTGATGTTTGGGTCGGTAATATGGAGCCCGATTATTTCACGAATCAAGTATAGTTCCGAACCTGTGCTAACCAGTTTGTAAATGTTAAGTGGAGTCAGACATTTTACTATTAAGAGTAAGTTTAAACTAGAACTCAAAAAAAAATTGAGTTATATTTTCAAGATCATAACTCAATTTTTTTTTGAGTTCTTGGTTCTTAAGTTTGTAAAAAAGAGTTAAATGGCTTACTATTTCTATATATGATATGAAGAAGCTCGAAATATACTCGTGTCTCATTTTCTATTCTCCGCTTACATTTTCCCCCCATTTCAGGTCTGATCGTCAATGGCTTAATCAATGTATCAATTTCAACCATTGAACGACGATTTGGTTTACGCTCTCGTCAAACGGGTCTTGTGGCCAGTGGCTATGACTTGGCCTCGTTCGCCTGTCTGGTTCCTGTTACCTACTATGGCGGACGGAAAGGAGCCTCCAAGCCGCGAATTATAGCCATTGGCTTGCTAATCATGGGCCTGGGATCGGTGATATTTCTGTTACCAAATTTCCTAGTTGGAAACTATCGGGCCACCATAGCTGAAGCGAATGTTTGCGAGCCAAGCAACCTAAACAAAAATCAGACAATGGTAAATATTTAGATAAATTCCTATGGATACTTTACTGTCTCTCTTTTAATCTGATATCAATGCAGCACTCCTGTGCTCAGACTATGGAGCAGTCGGGAGCAGGGGTGGGCGATAGTTTAAGTTGGACGGTTTGGTTATTCTTTGGAGCGCAACTTTTACATGGAGCCGGAGCCTCGCCGCTTTTTACATTGGGCGTCACATATATCGATGAGAATGTCTCAAAGAAGATGTCATCTGTTTACTTGGGTAAGTTTTTACCAGCGAGTGGGGAAGTCGTAGACGTAGTCGCAGTCGCAGTCTCATTGATAAAATGAGCAAAAACTTTTGTCTTGAGGGCGCAACGACATATCAAAGTATCACATGCATATTTATTTTTAGTAGCAAATACCAAATACTGTTTACTATTGACACCCCAACCCTTAGGTTATAGGGGGGGAGTGAGGGGAGTTATATGTGTAGTCTAAGTCTCCCCCTGTTGACCCAATTTTAAAGAGCAAACGGCGCGACGCGGCGCATCGCATTGTTGCTGACTCAGGACCAAAAGGACGACGACAAACACCACAGAAATTTATTGCCTTTTAGTTAAGTTTATCGTGCTAACAAAAAGACGACAGGGAAATTATCAAACCCGTCCAGCTTCAGCTTCAGCTCGCATGTCTGGCTTTGAAACAATTGAAATACGCTTTTGGCAATTTCTTTTATTATACTCGTATGTGTATCTTGGGTGAGATCGAAGGTTGGAGGAGTTTTGCCTTTGACCTTTTTTGAGGGAGTTTTGTCATGCAAATTAAGATGCAGTCAGTTGATAAGGCATAAGCTTTTGCGATATTTATGTCTGGATGGATGAAGCTGGGAAAACATTTTAGGAAGAGAAATAAATACTAAATTGGAAGTAATAAAAACATTTTCCAATATTTTCGGAAAATTATATCTGAAATATATACAGTATTTCATCTCTATAAAGCATAAAGAAACCACTAAATTTAAGTTCTTATAAACTCACAACAACAACAGCGATGGCCACAGATAATGCTCTAGTTGCACTAATGTTGTAAAATCTCATAACCGGCTAAGTTTAAGAAATACAAAAACAACTTCTAAGAAGCTGGGTTAGTGGTAATTTTCTGCACAATCTTCTTAAGTGGCTCTTAGAGCTATTTCAGAAGAGCATTCGATTGCTGACACTGCACTCAGAAAAAAAAACCAAAAACTTTGTAATTGAATCAGGTTCGAATTTTACTTGATTCTGTTACTAAAATCCTATTTCAAGTACGATTTTCTCAATCCCGAAATACTTTCTACCAATACATTCTTGAAAAAACAACTATGTTCCTAAAATTCTTGGTTTAAGCCCATTAAATTCTAAAGCTATTCCCATTTTGTTCTAAAAAGTACGCCTCTGTATTAATCCAAATAAGGCTGAAAAAATCCAAAGGAAATGAATAAACCAAAGACCAAGATCACTCATTAACCAAAGTATTACAACTAGGAGAGAATTTCAGGAACAGATTTAATATAAAATAATTCGCTTTTTTGTTGCATAAGTCTCTTTTGTCCTCAATCCCAGATATTTTGTACTTGAAACCCGAATACGCTTTTCTTATATTTTTCGGTTTACTGTAGGTGCGAAAAGTTTTCCATTCAAGAACGTTTGTTCACTTTTTAATAACACTAACAGTGGTTTTTCGATTCTAGAATGTTTCGTACTGAATTTAAGTACATCCAAGTAAATTCTATCCCTATCGATCTAGAACTCTGCAAGCCGTTTTTTCTGAGTGTGTGCATTCTACATTTGTCTATCAAGAGTGAGGTTGACAATTCCTGTATTATTTTTGACACGAGCACGATGGGCTCAATAAGGCTAAACACGACTCTGAGCTAAAGTCAACTCCACAATTTTTTATTTAAAAGAATCTGTAATACGTGTGTTAAATAAAGGAAGTGATCCAGTGGTAGAATACGAGACTTTCCTTTCAAATTTGGTCAACTTTCAGTGTGACCAGGTAAGATTTGAAATTTAATATATTTGACGAATTGTCATTTTCTGATGGACTTTATATGTCTCTTATATATTCGACTGCTTGGTCAGATGTTAAATGATAAGCGAATTAATATCGACTCTTCAAAGCGAAGTTTTTCTTCCTTAGGCGTAATAACCTAACTATTTTGTGGTCCTGTACATAAAAAGTCATCCAAGCTTAGAGTTTCTAGATTTAAACCGAAACAATGCGTAAGTTGGGCGCGTATTCGGCCACACTTTGAACACAGCTCAATATGTTTTTGTCTAATGGAATGATTATTTTGAATATGACCCTTATTAAAATGAACTTTTTAAAAATATTAATTTTTTCATATCATTTGGCAAGAAAATAATATCATTCTGATCCAAAATAATATCATTTACTTAAATTGATATTGAATAGTTTCAGAATGATATTGATAATATAATAATGATATGCTAAAAAGTATCGATTTGAAATTTTTAACATATCAATTTGATATATTTTCATATCGGAGAAAAATTGATATGAAAATATATCAATTTTTCCTCGGTGTAGAATTCTCTGACTTTAGAGTCCAATTTAGACACTTTCTGTTTTACTTATTTAGCGCCTTTGATATTTTTAAGGATGTATAGATATGTGCCCTGTCCCAAATAGCTCATAAATCCAGATATTTATGACAAGTGTCGCCCCCCATGAGTTCTAGAAGACCAAAAACTCAACATTTTCGTTTTTCCGCCATATCTTGGAAACAAGAGCTGATAGAACAAAACCAATAAAGCAGTTTTGTTCAGTGCAATCGATATTAACATAATCAGATCAAAATACGCCTTCGCCAAAAACATTGTTGGGTTGTGTTATGTATTATCAAATATGGTTAAATTTAGCTTACACAAATTCAAAAAGATTGAATTGATCTCAACCATCGGATTGCAGTTTTAGGTATAATCCTAAAATTCGTGTATCAATTCGACTAATGCGCATTTCAAGTAAGGATCCTACTTGAAATTAAAATAAATCTTCATTTTGATTAAAGCGAGTACGGAATTCCAATAAAAAAGCGAAAGAGCAAATAGAAACAGAGAGCCACTTTGAAAACCAACTAAGAAAATCTGTCTCACTAATACAGCTAGGCTAAATGGGTACACACGCAAACACAAATTCTTCACTTTTCTGGTGTCGGATTTTACACTTATGCTGGATTGGAATGCCTTACCAGTTATAGCACTTCCAACACGACAGCTAATGACCTCGAGGCGTAAAGAACTTGCTAGTTTGAAAATCCAAAATGTCTTTAAATTAAGCAATTTTTAAAAAGCAGCAATAAGTTTCATTTCGTCTGCTTTGCTTCTGCTTTTGATAAAAACATAACACGCAGCTAAATCAAAAGGAAAAAATAATTATTGAGAAAAAACAAACAGCAGCAGCAGTCGTCGCTTCATCACTTCTGAATTTCATTTTGAATTTGCTTTTGTTCAGTGGCATAAGTCGAAGCTGCAGCACATGTTCGCTTTCAGAAGTCGACGGTTTTGAATTTTGCTTTTGGCCTTTCTCTGCCCACACAATGAAACATTTACCATTAGTCGACTCGGCTAGGTCAAAGGTAACAACAACAGCGCGCTGAAAAAAAAACAAATGTTGTTGTTGCGTTGCATTAAATATTGGTGGGCTGCTAATTCCAAGAAAATATCGTGGCGACAGCGCTGCCGACGACACACATGCTGCTGCTTCGACTGAACAAAATTATCGGCAAAGCCAAAATCAAAATTATAAAGCGACGTCTGCTGGTGCTGCTTTTATTTTTCTCAATAATCGTTTTTTGCTTTTCATTTGGCTGCGATTTCGGTTTTCAACAAAAGCGAAGCAGAAGCAAGAGTTTATATTGATAATTTGAAAAAATTCAAAGCTCTGAAAAGCAAAAATATTGTAACTTTTGCTTATTCAACAGAAACAAATTAAACACTGAAAATAAGTAGTTGCATGGTGTCTTGTGTGATGACTTTTTTTTGGGTCAAAATAGGTTTGAATATCGAGCTCAAGACAATTTCTGACATTTTTGCAGCAATCTTTTTCAAGATTAAATATAGCTAAATATGGAGCTTAGCTTCATCTCTGGTATTCAAGATCGAATCGAAGCTTAAATCAGTATTGGACCTTATTGATTGGATCCGAGTTCGAATAACAAGATAAAATCAATCTAGAGTGTTTTGGAAAAATGCCAATTACGAGCTTAAATCAAACTCACCCGAATTCCGGGATTAAAAAATCCGTACTCAAGCTAATACTTTCGTATTTGGTTTGAAAATCTCGTAAAGGGTATAGATAAACCGTTAAAAATCTTTCTTTGAAGGTACTTCATAAAGTCAAAAGTTTTTTTTAAAAAAATCAAACTTTTCAATACGAATCTGGTCACTCTAAATGAAGATTATTCCCCATATAAATTACGATTAAATGGGCATAATTATTACTTTCGATCCCTGAACCAGTTTTCGTTGAAAATTACTTGTTTTCTAAGCTAATCCCTATTTTTCAGGTATTTACTATACCATGGCGACAGTGGGACCAGCCATTGGTTACGTTCTGGGTGGACAATTGTTGCTCATTTATACCGATTGGATGACCGTGGATGCAGCTCAGTAAGTATCAAGTGATAAGCACATAATGATTGATATCAATTGCCCCACTCATCACCCGCTGGATTCAAATTGAGAAACAATGAGGGAAACTGACTTTAATGCTGTGCCAAAGGGCGCACAAACAAGTCAGCGTCAAGGGGGCGGGGATTAAGCTTATTTGTTACCCAGCAACCCGGTTGGTAAAAAGCCACAAAGCACAAGTACGAGAACGATGCCAAGTAAATATCTCCAGAGACTAATAAAACAACATTTCGTGCTGACAACGAGGAAATAAGGTGCGAATGGAACTCGTCGCATTTGTTTGATTCACATTTATGTAAGAGAGGGCAGGAGGCTGGTAATGGGAATGGGAGTGTGGCTAAACCGCATGGCTTATTGTCAAGGTGATGCCATAAGTCATAATACTGGGGAGTAAATTATGTGAAAAACATGAAAATTTTGTTTACGGTTGTTTTGTGTGTTATTTTTGCATGTTTATGAGCTTTTTAGGTTGGAAAATAAATTTTTAATTCAGTTAATTTATTTTATTGCAGCTGATATTAAGGGTGAAACTCGTATTTAAGAGATGAGGCATTGATCTCAGCTTTTGAAATCCAAGTAAATTTTTCGGTTTTTCGGGCTTTTAGTTACACACTTTTTACACGGGTTTCCAGTTACATACGGTTTACTATTTAAATTGTCAATACTGGCTTGTCTTGTCCATTTTATGTACAACGTCTGTCTTCTTTCATCTGCCTTTCTCGTCCTTCTTATTTACAGTGTGACCATCGTCTCTGTCTAAAAATACCTTAACGTCAAATATATTTGTGACTATTTTTAACTAATTGCAAAGTCTACTTAATAATATCTTAAACTAATTTTTCTCATTTTCTAATCTATTGCAGACTCAGTTTAACCAGTGACAGCAAAGTTTGGATTGGAGCCTGGTGGTTGGGATTCATATTCGCTGCTTTTAGCTGTCTTCTCATAGCCATACCCATTTTTGGTTATCCCAAATCTTTACCTGGTGCAGAAACACTTCAAATGTCAAAAATATCCGAGGCTCATACAACCACCAGCGTTACAACTGAATCGCACAACGATCTACCACGCGCTGTTTTAGCTCTCTTCAAGAATCCCACCTTTTTCTTTTTAAACTTGGCCGGTGCCACTGAGGGTTTGGTCATAGCTGGATTTGCTGCCTTTCTGCCCAAGCAAATCGAGAATCAATTTGGCATTTCACCCATGTTCTCGGCTCTGGTAATGGGTTTGATCACAGTACCAGCTGGTGGTGGTGGCACATTTTTGGGCGGTTATCTGGTAAAGAAATGGAAATTGGCCTGCAGTGGCATCATCAAAATGTGTCTATTCGCCTCCGTGGTGGCTAGTGTATTCACTTTTTGCTTTCTGGTTTCGTGTCCCAATCCCAAATTTGCGGGCGTTACTGTTGATAAGGAAATGAAAGGATTGGAGGATAATTGTAATGCAAATTGTGGCTGTAGTCGTTCAAATTATGATCCCATTTGTGGCATCGATGGTGTCATGTACTACAGTCCCTGCTATGCGGGCTGTGAACAGGAGGAGCATGTGGATACAGTGAAACATTATCATAATTGCAGTTGTATTGACAGGGGTGTGAGAGATTTTTCCGATATACCAGATGCCACCAATTTGATGTGTGAGTCCACCTGCCGGAGTTTGCCCTTATTTGTGGGTCTGTGTTTCATTCTGATGATCTTCACTTTTGTGGCCACCATGCCAGCTTTGTCGGCTACTTTAAGGTAAGGTAATAACCAACTAATCATCAAACTTACACTATTTAGTCATCGATTTGAAACTATTGAGTTAAGTTAATATATTGGAAATTATTAAAATAATATTTCGAGGACATCAAATTGCTACTAACTTGTATCAGTTTGACACTTTTTTGTATTAATTTTTTAATATTAATTGGATGGACTAGGTCTTATCAATTATTAGTTATTGTTAGTTAACTTTTTGATGATTGATATTAACTTTTATCAATTTAATATTTGTTCTTATCAAGTTTGTGGTACAAATTTAGTTCTCTAAACGCAATTAACATTAAAACATAACATTTTGAAAATTTTGTACTTAATTTTATTTACACTAAAGAAATTAAATCGTCAAATTTGAACACTTCACTATGGGAAACATTGTACTCTAACTCTGCATGCTTCGTGTCCGCGCGGATATTGTTTAATTAGAAGTCACTGTGTGCCTCTTGCTGGGACCCATACATGTAAATCTTTACGCTTTCGCAGAGACCCTGAATGAAACACGCGAAAACGTTTCAAACCTCTCGCATTGTGCGTCATCTTGCATGTTCGCATGTTCGGAAAAGTGTCTTTTAACTAAGTACTAAATCAGGGACAAAAGCCGAAACAGTTATCGGTTTCGTTTACGATTACGGTCATTAAAATCAAACTAAATCGGTTACGGTTATTTATTTTTATTTCGGTCCGGTTGTGATTTAGTTACAAAACAATCCTTTCGGTTAACGGTTTCAATCCGGTTAAATATACATTTTAATGTAAAAGAAAATTACATATGATTGACCTTAGTATCATAATCATGCATTTAGAGTTTTTGCGTCCAATTTGTTTCTGAATGGATTCATTGCCACCATTTATACCAGAAAATAGGCGTTCGACACTTATGTACTTGAGTACAAGGAACTGCTAATACAACTTTGATAATTCATACAGTTCTGGGTATTTATAGTAATTTACTTCTCACTATTTGAGTATATCGGTATTAGAGCTCAATCTTTAACCATTAATATTATTTAGCTTGTGGCTAAACTAAAGCATTATCATTTTCCATGTGATTTCTTCATATATATTGGTGTCTTTACCGCCGTAAGCTGGCTAGATTAAACCGAATTTTTGAGTCATTTCTTGGGAATCAAAACTTTAACAAGTTTCGTTAGATGGAAGTTCCATCATGGAATTCAAAAACGAGAACTGGTCAGGTGAGTTTTTTTTTTTGTTTATAGGTGGGATAGCATTAAAAGCCAAAAAGTGTGGAACTCGGAGTTCCTCACCCACTAAAGCCACCCCTACTCTTCGTTTCCTTCTTGCGGAACTGCCGCTAAGTACTACTTCACAAGGGGGAGATGGCACGAAGAACGCCTCTAGATTCCTATCTAGGAGTTGAATTGTCCCTCAAGTCAGTGATTGTGAATGGCCTCCCAATACCCAGGCATAGCTCTTCCCGTTCGGCCTGATGTATGTATGTGTTGATGTGTATATAAAATTAACATACATAATTATTACATGACCAAAGCGAGACATTTGTTGCGTGCTTACCGCAAATTCTTTATTACAGAGAGCGCAAAAGGCTAACGTTTATGATATTTCCGATATAGATTTGTTGTTAGGCGCAGCATTCTGGAGCAATTTAAATTTTAATATATAAGTTCTGAAGAGGAAGAAGCTGTAATGAGTTGCAATCGAAAAGTCAGCTAGCCCAGGCAAAGAAATGAGAGCTCGCTGATTGAATTTGCTAAACTCATTGTCTGAAATTCTGACAACGTCTTTGTTACTGCTGCCGAAACCTAGAATGTATGCATGTGTACATGTGTTTTGCTATTGATGGGCACGTTCCTTAGAGATGAGAGTCACGATTAGTGCAAATGAATTTTCATGACTTCCACAGACTATAATTAAATATGATAAATATTTTTTGTCTCATAACCAAAATGGAACCGGTTATTTTATATCGACTATGGTTAATGAATTTCATTTCTGTTACGGTCACCTAAATAAATTTAGTTCTGTTACGGTTTCTGTTGTTGATCACAACGGGCCTTTTTTGGCCTAAGTGAAGAAGCTTCACCGCTTCTGCCATCGCAAACTAACCGGTTGAAAATATCGGTAGTTCTTTCGTTTGGATACCCTGGTACTGATGTGTTTGCACTAAAGTGAAAACACTAAATGCGACTCGTCAAGCATCGACAGCTGCGACATTAGGCGTGCTTCGTTTTACATAAAATCATGACTTTTCCAATTTTCTAACATTCTTTGGCATTTAAAATCAAATCATATTAATATTCTAAATATCAAATTAATACCCAAAATATCAATTTGATACTCTGTAGGTTCATATTGATACAAAAAAATTGATACTTTTATATTTTCAGTTTCATTAAGAGACAACACGTATCAAATTGATATTGATACAAATTTGTTTGGTGCAGAAATACTAAATCAGACTTCCTACATCTTTTTTAAATTTTCCATAGATGCGTTCAGGATGAGCAGCGTTCATTTGCCTTGGGTCTGCAATGGATTAAGGTGCGTCTGTTGGGCACCATACCGGCTCCCTTAATATTTGGAGCTTTAATTGATGAATCCTGTATATTGTGGCATGAATCTTGCGTTGAACAACAAGGTGGAGCTTGCTTGGTATACGATAATTATTACATAAGTCGGTAAGTTTTTTTTAACTTTAACTTTTTTTTATAAAAATTAACATCTGAACTTTTAGTTACATGTGGCTCTTGGCTTTGATTTGTAAACTGGGTTCGGTATGCTTCTTTCTGTGCGCTTGGTGGTTCTATCAGCCTCCCAGTAAGACCTCATCAGATAACGAGCATAAGGAAAATATCGAGATCTAAGATTTAAGATTTATACTGCCAACTTTTGCATCACTTTTGTAATATAAACGAACTTAATATAAGATTTTGTAACTTTTCATATTTATTAGTAAGTCATTTAGGTCTCAGTATTATATCAAATCATGTAGTATTCTCGAAATAAAAAACTTAAATTTTCTACCCATAATTATTTATAACAGGGTTTTCGAAACATTTGATCCCACTCCATTAAGCTGTTAGTCAACACTGAAATATTTATAATAAAAGAACTGATATATAGAGTCTGGTAAAATGCTTAAAGCAGGTACATACTCCAACGATTACCCTCGATAGTGGGACAAACTCCATGTTGTGTTAACAAATTGGGTTGACCATCGTTATGTAAGTTGTACCAGAACAAAGCGGAACCCTTTTTCGGCTGAACGGTAAGATTAGCTAGTGGAAATATGGTAGCACCACCTAGCGGCACATCGGTTAGCTGCAGTAGGTTGAGGACAGTTATATACAGAATAGCCTATTTATTATTAAAATACTCACATAAAACACAAATGTGGCCAATCGATCGCCGGTCTCGTTCAATTCCTGAGCATTAATTGAATAAGCTAAATTCAATTTTCAATTTTTGTTGCCACAATTACCACTCACCGGACTCCTTTTTATATCCCTGTAATCGGTATGTTCTTGAAAATAGCTACCCAAACCATAGTTTCCAGCAGCCATTTCCGTTGCACCATTCATTTCGAGACCCGTTAAATCCTTTAAGCGTTTGAGCAGAGTCTGAAACAGTTTATTTCCTTTCGCTTCTATGACATTCACCTGCATTATGCGATGGATACTATTGGGAGTGGTAAAGTTATCCGTAAAAGCTTCTATCATATTTGCCCTAGTGGCATTTGTTAAGATGGAAATTTCAGAGTCATAGATTACATCGTGATATAACCAGATGAGAGGATCCCGACTGATCTCTTCCATTTTTAGGGGAGCAAATTGTAAAAATGGAGTTGTGGTGAAATTGTAGCGACAAAATAAATTTGTTTTCGAAGGTGGGATAAGGTGACCCCTACAGCCTAGCTCCATAATGGTGGGTGGAGATTTGGGCTTTATATGAATTAAAGGTATTTCAGGGTTCTGCGATAATTCAGTAAGATAGTCCTGAACATTGTCGACTTTGCCTGAAATTTTGGAAGATAAATTTGAAATATTTTTACAAAATTGGAAGAAAGGAAGAAATAATGTCGAAAGAAATAAATAAGGGAGAGGGAAGAAGGAAGAAAGGAAGG
>JBAMBO010002623.1:0-43583 GCA_037044535.1 Lordiphosa magnipectinata | reverse complement strand
ACCCGAATTCCGGGATTAAAAAATCCGTACTCAAGCTAATACTTTCGTATTTGGTTTGAAAATCTCGTAAAGGGTATAGATAAACCGTTAAAAATCTTTCTTTGAAGGTACTTCATAAAGTCAAAAGTTTTTTTTAAAAAAATCAAACTTTTCAATACGAATCTGGTCACTCTAAATGAAGATTATTCCCCATATAAATTACGATTAAATGGGCATAATTATTACTTTCGATCCCTGAACCAGTTTTCGTTGAAAATTACTTGTTTTCTAAGCTAATCCCTATTTTTCAGGTATTTACTATACCATGGCGACAGTGGGACCAGCCATTGGTTACGTTCTGGGTGGACAATTGTTGCTCATTTATACCGATTGGATGACCGTGGATGCAGCTCAGTAAGTATCAAGTGATAAGCACATAATGATTGATATCAATTGCCCCACTCATCACCCGCTGGATTCAAATTGAGAAACAATGAGGGAAACTGACTTTAATGCTGTGCCAAAGGGCGCACAAACAAGTCAGCGTCAAGGGGGCGGGGATTAAGCTTATTTGTTACCCAGCAACCCGGTTGGTAAAAAGCCACAAAGCACAAGTACGAGAACGATGCCAAGTAAATATCTCCAGAGACTAATAAAACAACATTTCGTGCTGACAACGAGGAAATAAGGTGCGAATGGAACTCGTCGCATTTGTTTGATTCACATTTATGTAAGAGAGGGCAGGAGGCTGGTAATGGGAATGGGAGTGTGGCTAAACCGCATGGCTTATTGTCAAGGTGATGCCATAAGTCATAATACTGGGGAGTAAATTATGTGAAAAACATGAAAATTTTGTTTACGGTTGTTTTGTGTGTTATTTTTGCATGTTTATGAGCTTTTTAGGTTGGAAAATAAATTTTTAATTCAGTTAATTTATTTTATTGCAGCTGATATTAAGGGTGAAACTCGTATTTAAGAGATGAGGCATTGATCTCAGCTTTTGAAATCCAAGTAAATTTTTCGGTTTTTCGGGCTTTTAGTTACACACTTTTTACACGGGTTTCCAGTTACATACGGTTTACTATTTAAATTGTCAATACTGGCTTGTCTTGTCCATTTTATGTACAACGTCTGTCTTCTTTCATCTGCCTTTCTCGTCCTTCTTATTTACAGTGTGACCATCGTCTCTGTCTAAAAATACCTTAACGTCAAATATATTTGTGACTATTTTTAACTAATTGCAAAGTCTACTTAATAATATCTTAAACTAATTTTTCTCATTTTCTAATCTATTGCAGACTCAGTTTAACCAGTGACAGCAAAGTTTGGATTGGAGCCTGGTGGTTGGGATTCATATTCGCTGCTTTTAGCTGTCTTCTCATAGCCATACCCATTTTTGGTTATCCCAAATCTTTACCTGGTGCAGAAACACTTCAAATGTCAAAAATATCCGAGGCTCATACAACCACCAGCGTTACAACTGAATCGCACAACGATCTACCACGCGCTGTTTTAGCTCTCTTCAAGAATCCCACCTTTTTCTTTTTAAACTTGGCCGGTGCCACTGAGGGTTTGGTCATAGCTGGATTTGCTGCCTTTCTGCCCAAGCAAATCGAGAATCAATTTGGCATTTCACCCATGTTCTCGGCTCTGGTAATGGGTTTGATCACAGTACCAGCTGGTGGTGGTGGCACATTTTTGGGCGGTTATCTGGTAAAGAAATGGAAATTGGCCTGCAGTGGCATCATCAAAATGTGTCTATTCGCCTCCGTGGTGGCTAGTGTATTCACTTTTTGCTTTCTGGTTTCGTGTCCCAATCCCAAATTTGCGGGCGTTACTGTTGATAAGGAAATGAAAGGATTGGAGGATAATTGTAATGCAAATTGTGGCTGTAGTCGTTCAAATTATGATCCCATTTGTGGCATCGATGGTGTCATGTACTACAGTCCCTGCTATGCGGGCTGTGAACAGGAGGAGCATGTGGATACAGTGAAACATTATCATAATTGCAGTTGTATTGACAGGGGTGTGAGAGATTTTTCCGATATACCAGATGCCACCAATTTGATGTGTGAGTCCACCTGCCGGAGTTTGCCCTTATTTGTGGGTCTGTGTTTCATTCTGATGATCTTCACTTTTGTGGCCACCATGCCAGCTTTGTCGGCTACTTTAAGGTAAGGTAATAACCAACTAATCATCAAACTTACACTATTTAGTCATCGATTTGAAACTATTGAGTTAAGTTAATATATTGGAAATTATTAAAATAATATTTCGAGGACATCAAATTGCTACTAACTTGTATCAGTTTGACACTTTTTTGTATTAATTTTTTAATATTAATTGGATGGACTAGGTCTTATCAATTATTAGTTATTGTTAGTTAACTTTTTGATGATTGATATTAACTTTTATCAATTTAATATTTGTTCTTATCAAGTTTGTGGTACAAATTTAGTTCTCTAAACGCAATTAACATTAAAACATAACATTTTGAAAATTTTGTACTTAATTTTATTTACACTAAAGAAATTAAATCGTCAAATTTGAACACTTCACTATGGGAAACATTGTACTCTAACTCTGCATGCTTCGTGTCCGCGCGGATATTGTTTAATTAGAAGTCACTGTGTGCCTCTTGCTGGGACCCATACATGTAAATCTTTACGCTTTCGCAGAGACCCTGAATGAAACACGCGAAAACGTTTCAAACCTCTCGCATTGTGCGTCATCTTGCATGTTCGCATGTTCGGAAAAGTGTCTTTTAACTAAGTACTAAATCAGGGACAAAAGCCGAAACAGTTATCGGTTTCGTTTACGATTACGGTCATTAAAATCAAACTAAATCGGTTACGGTTATTTATTTTTATTTCGGTCCGGTTGTGATTTAGTTACAAAACAATCCTTTCGGTTAACGGTTTCAATCCGGTTAAATATACATTTTAATGTAAAAGAAAATTACATATGATTGACCTTAGTATCATAATCATGCATTTAGAGTTTTTGCGTCCAATTTGTTTCTGAATGGATTCATTGCCACCATTTATACCAGAAAATAGGCGTTCGACACTTATGTACTTGAGTACAAGGAACTGCTAATACAACTTTGATAATTCATACAGTTCTGGGTATTTATAGTAATTTACTTCTCACTATTTGAGTATATCGGTATTAGAGCTCAATCTTTAACCATTAATATTATTTAGCTTGTGGCTAAACTAAAGCATTATCATTTTCCATGTGATTTCTTCATATATATTGGTGTCTTTACCGCCGTAAGCTGGCTAGATTAAACCGAATTTTTGAGTCATTTCTTGGGAATCAAAACTTTAACAAGTTTCGTTAGATGGAAGTTCCATCATGGAATTCAAAAACGAGAACTGGTCAGGTGAGTTTTTTTTTTTGTTTATAGGTGGGATAGCATTAAAAGCCAAAAAGTGTGGAACTCGGAGTTCCTCACCCACTAAAGCCACCCCTACTCTTCGTTTCCTTCTTGCGGAACTGCCGCTAAGTACTACTTCACAAGGGGGAGATGGCACGAAGAACGCCTCTAGATTCCTATCTAGGAGTTGAATTGTCCCTCAAGTCAGTGATTGTGAATGGCCTCCCAATACCCAGGCATAGCTCTTCCCGTTCGGCCTGATGTATGTATGTGTTGATGTGTATATAAAATTAACATACATAATTATTACATGACCAAAGCGAGACATTTGTTGCGTGCTTACCGCAAATTCTTTATTACAGAGAGCGCAAAAGGCTAACGTTTATGATATTTCCGATATAGATTTGTTGTTAGGCGCAGCATTCTGGAGCAATTTAAATTTTAATATATAAGTTCTGAAGAGGAAGAAGCTGTAATGAGTTGCAATCGAAAAGTCAGCTAGCCCAGGCAAAGAAATGAGAGCTCGCTGATTGAATTTGCTAAACTCATTGTCTGAAATTCTGACAACGTCTTTGTTACTGCTGCCGAAACCTAGAATGTATGCATGTGTACATGTGTTTTGCTATTGATGGGCACGTTCCTTAGAGATGAGAGTCACGATTAGTGCAAATGAATTTTCATGACTTCCACAGACTATAATTAAATATGATAAATATTTTTTGTCTCATAACCAAAATGGAACCGGTTATTTTATATCGACTATGGTTAATGAATTTCATTTCTGTTACGGTCACCTAAATAAATTTAGTTCTGTTACGGTTTCTGTTGTTGATCACAACGGGCCTTTTTTGGCCTAAGTGAAGAAGCTTCACCGCTTCTGCCATCGCAAACTAACCGGTTGAAAATATCGGTAGTTCTTTCGTTTGGATACCCTGGTACTGATGTGTTTGCACTAAAGTGAAAACACTAAATGCGACTCGTCAAGCATCGACAGCTGCGACATTAGGCGTGCTTCGTTTTACATAAAATCATGACTTTTCCAATTTTCTAACATTCTTTGGCATTTAAAATCAAATCATATTAATATTCTAAATATCAAATTAATACCCAAAATATCAATTTGATACTCTGTAGGTTCATATTGATACAAAAAAATTGATACTTTTATATTTTCAGTTTCATTAAGAGACAACACGTATCAAATTGATATTGATACAAATTTGTTTGGTGCAGAAATACTAAATCAGACTTCCTACATCTTTTTTAAATTTTCCATAGATGCGTTCAGGATGAGCAGCGTTCATTTGCCTTGGGTCTGCAATGGATTAAGGTGCGTCTGTTGGGCACCATACCGGCTCCCTTAATATTTGGAGCTTTAATTGATGAATCCTGTATATTGTGGCATGAATCTTGCGTTGAACAACAAGGTGGAGCTTGCTTGGTATACGATAATTATTACATAAGTCGGTAAGTTTTTTTTAACTTTAACTTTTTTTTATAAAAATTAACATCTGAACTTTTAGTTACATGTGGCTCTTGGCTTTGATTTGTAAACTGGGTTCGGTATGCTTCTTTCTGTGCGCTTGGTGGTTCTATCAGCCTCCCAGTAAGACCTCATCAGATAACGAGCATAAGGAAAATATCGAGATCTAAGATTTAAGATTTATACTGCCAACTTTTGCATCACTTTTGTAATATAAACGAACTTAATATAAGATTTTGTAACTTTTCATATTTATTAGTAAGTCATTTAGGTCTCAGTATTATATCAAATCATGTAGTATTCTCGAAATAAAAAACTTAAATTTTCTACCCATAATTATTTATAACAGGGTTTTCGAAACATTTGATCCCACTCCATTAAGCTGTTAGTCAACACTGAAATATTTATAATAAAAGAACTGATATATAGAGTCTGGTAAAATGCTTAAAGCAGGTACATACTCCAACGATTACCCTCGATAGTGGGACAAACTCCATGTTGTGTTAACAAATTGGGTTGACCATCGTTATGTAAGTTGTACCAGAACAAAGCGGAACCCTTTTTCGGCTGAACGGTAAGATTAGCTAGTGGAAATATGGTAGCACCACCTAGCGGCACATCGGTTAGCTGCAGTAGGTTGAGGACAGTTATATACAGAATAGCCTATTTATTATTAAAATACTCACATAAAACACAAATGTGGCCAATCGATCGCCGGTCTCGTTCAATTCCTGAGCATTTTGATAAAAAATTCAATTTTCAATTTTTGTTGTCACAATTACCACTCACCGGACTCCTTTTTATATCCCTGTAATCGGTATGTTCTTGAAAATAGCTACCCAAACCATAGTTTCCAGCAGCCATTTCCGTTGCACCATTCATTTCGAGACCCGTTAAATCCTTTAAGCGTTTGAGCAGAGTCTGAAACAGTTTATTTCCTTTCGCTTCTATGACATTCACCTGCATTATGCGATGGATACTATTGGGAGTGGTAAAGTTATCCGTAAAAGCTTCTATCATATTTGCCCTAGTGGCATTTGTTAAGATGGAAATTTCAGAATCATAGATTACATCGTGATATAACCATATGAGAGGATCCCGACTGATCTCTTCCATTTTTAGGGGAGCAAATTGTAAAAATGGAGTTGTGGTGAAATTGTAGCGACAAAATAAATTTGTTTTCGAAGGTGGTATAAGGTGACCCCTACAGCCTAGCTCCATAATGGTGGGTGGAGATTTGGGCTTTATATGAATTAAAGGTATTTCAGGGTTCTGCGATAATTCAGTAAGATAGTCCTGAACATTGTCGACTATGCCTGAAATTTTGGAAGATAAATTTGAAATATTTTTACAAAATTGGAAGAAAGGAAGAAATAATGTCGAAAGAAATAAATAAGGGAGAGGGAAGAAGGAAGAAAGGAAGGAAACAAGCAGAAGGAAGGAAAAGGGAAGAATGAAAAAAGGAAGGAAGAAATGAAGGAAGGAAGAAAGGAAGGAAGGAAGAAAGAAGGGAAGGAAGAAAGGTAGGAAGAAAGGAAGGAAAGAAGAAAGGAAGAATGGAAGAAAGGAACAAAGGAAGGAAGAAAGGAAGGAAGGAAGAAAGAAGGGAAGGAAGAAAGGTAGGAAGAAAGAAAGGAAGGAAAGAAGAAAGGAAGGAAGAAAGGAAGAATTGAAGAAAGGAACAAAGGAAGAAAGGAAGGAAACAAGCAAGCAGGAAGGAAGGAAGAACGGAAGGAAATAAGAAAGAAGAAAGGAAGTAAGAAGGAAGCAAGAAAGAACGAAGGGAGAAGGATAAAATGAGGAAATAAGAAAGAAAAGAAGGAAGGAAAGAAAGAAGAAAGGAAAGAATGAAGAAAGCAAAGAAAGAAGATGGAAGGAAGATGAAAGGAAGGAAGAAGAAAGGAAAGATAGAAGATGGAACGAAGAACGGAGAAGAAAGGAAGGAAAAAGGAAGCAAGAAGAAAGGAATGACGAATGAAGGAAGAAGAGAAGATGGAAGGGAGATAGAAGGAAGGAAGAAAGGTACGAGGAAGGAAGAAGTCAGGAATAAAAAGAAAGAATTAAGAAAAGAATATGGAGGGAAGAAGGAAGGAAAAAACGGTAGGATGATGGAAGGAATGGAGAAGAAAGAAAGAAAGAAGGAAACAGGAAGAAAGAAAAGAAATAAAGAAGCAAAAAAGGAGCTAGGAAGAAGCAAGGAAATAGCAAGCATGAAGCAAGGAAGAAGCGATTCTCTGCACTCTTCGACTCTTTAAATTTATGCAGTGCAAGTAAGAAAGAAGGAAGGATATAGGAAGGAAAAAGAAGATATAAAGGAAGGAAGAAGAGAAAGATAGAAAAAAGGTTAAAGAAACGTTGAAGGGAGGTAAAAGGAAAATTGGAGGAAGGTTTAAGGAAGGTAAAAGGATGGTAGGTGAAAGGTAGAAGAAAGCTAAAGGGAAGACAAGAGAATGGCAGAAGAAATGTAGAAAGAATGTAGAAGAAAGAAAGGACAAAGTGGGAAGCAACAGGAACAAAGATAAATCAAGAAATAAAGCCCTCTACGCAGTTTTGAAGTAACGAGAAGTAAAGTAAAAATCTCATTCAACAAATTTTTACGTCTGCTCTCCTGTCAAAATTTTAAATGAAAATTGTACAATACTTCTCGTTACTTCACAACTGCGTAGAGGGCCTATAAAAAAAAGAAGAAAGAAAAAGTAACACGTTTCTTCTTTCATTAACTTTCACATAATAAGCCTCACCTTCCCTTAAGCGACTAATTAGAAACATTTTGCGAATTTGCTCTGAATCTTCATCGTATAATTTTCGATTCTCTGCACTCTTCGACTCTTTAAGTTTATGTAGTGCCAGTCGATACCATTGAGCGGCTCTAATATAGTTTGTATTGTTGTACAAATAATCGGCCAGTATTAGACATTCGGCTGAAGACATTTGATTCCTAGAAAAGTGCTTATATTATTACTCAACAAACCATTGGCGTTTCGACTTACTGAAATTGCTTTCCACCAATTAAGCCCTTGGCCATTTCGGAAGATTTTAAATCATAGAAATGTTCTATGCGATCCATGCCCTTAAGCGCCTCTAGCATATCTTCAGTGGAGGGAATTTGGTCTAACAGTTGATCCATTTCCGGGAGTTTAGCTGAAAGCGTAAACCATTTTGTTATTAAGAAAAACAAATAAAAAATGAAGCTTTACCTTGAGAACGTGCCTCATCTTTGATATAGTTTAGCAATTTTGTCCATTCTTCATGGCCACGTCGCACTAGACTGAAGGAAACCAAAGCATTCGCCACGTATTGCTGACGCGCATGTTTAGTATGCAGATTTTGATGATTTCTAGAGTTGATGTAGCTAAAAGGCAATAAAACCTTAACTTTAATTATGTTCTCTACTTTAATACAAGCCTTCATCATACGCCTTTAGTAGGTTGATTTTATGTTGCAGCGAGTTTGTGTAATCAGTTAAAAGTCCGTTAAATGAATTCTCAAGTTGTCTCAATTCACTTAAAGCACGTATAGATGTGGCATAGATAATTTCAACATTTTTTTTTTTCGCATTAAACAATGACAAATTAAACAGTATCAGCAGAAGAATGTAGATGAAATCGAACTTCATTTTTAACTGCGTTTTTTGTCGCCAATAACAGAAAAATCGTACGCTTGGTTGAGCTAATTTTGTATGGCTTGTTGTTGTGTCACAAGTTGATCATTTTAAACTATGATCTTTAGTTCTAAATTCCATAAAGATTTTTTTGAAAACTGAGCCTTTAAAGCGAGAAATTTCCTTTTAAGTTTAATGGTTTATTAAATTATGAATTTTCCCCTTTTGTGCCAGTTGCACAACAAAGATTTCCTGGAAATAAATTAAAATAGCAACCTTGTAATAATTAAAAAAAAAACAACAATAATATTTGAGAATTCAAAAATGTATTTATATTTATTTCACAAACATTCTACAAAGGAATATGTTTTGTTTTATTTTCCCAATCCAAAGGAATATCGACCGCCTACATATGCCATTGCTGAGCTTACGATGACCAAGTATACAATGAAGTGCATTTCGAATACTGTTTAAGGTGGATACGACTTGGCATCTTTTATATGATTTATTTTTAATTTAATTTGCGTCAGTTGCTGACCGTTAAGAAAGAAAAATCCATTTTTCCTCAAATGTAATACGTCTAAATTTACTTGACTTGAAAATTTTTCAGATAAAACTTTCTTCTTAAAAAAGTTTAAGGGCCGTTTTCTCATGTTGGTGTTTTTGCAAATCTAGGTGGATTTGCTGCATTTGCTTTGCTCATGTTCAATGCTAACCATCTAGATGAATTTCGTAGCAATCTACTTCAACCTCATTGATTTCAAATCCATCTACATGGTTATGCAAATTAAGTATTTTTATGTATCCGCGCATATGGTCACACTGAAAAATATTTGAGAACAAAAAACAACTGCTGCTAAAAACAGTAAAGTCCGAATTGTTATTAAGTAAACTATAAATGGAAAATATTGAATGTGCCCTTAATATACAAGAACACCTGCAGACATTGCTGAAATTACAGATGCACATTCTGATTCCCCTAGTTCATTGCTTAAGCTAAGTTTACACATCCAAATAATTTGACTAAATTTTGATAAAAATAGCCATGATTAAAGATTTTACAGGATTAAAATCTTAAACTATACTTCCACGCAATAAATACGCAAATAATTTGATCAAATATGGCCGGAAAGTTCCACAATTTGGCCTATATAGCCCAATTTTCATGAAAATTTGTCCAAATTATTTACCTGTGTGAGCATAGGATTCGACCTACTGCTTAATCTCCCATCATAGTAACAAGTCGTTCCAAAAGAAAAACCTTCTCCTTCTCTGTAAAATTCTTGCTTTAATTTTTAAAATTGGCGCGCAATAAAAAAGACAAAATTCAGCCGAGTGCAGAGGTGCTGCCAACCTAGTATTAGACCATTCCAGCCCTCCCGGTGTGACCGAGGCGCAAATGCCCGAATTTATAATCAACCTACATAAGACAACCAATTGCGCAAAAACCATCTAGTTGCAAAATCCAGATGGATTTCGCTTTGAGCAAAAACATGAATATGAGAAAACGGCCCTAAAAATGTAATCTTCAATTAAAGCTTTTTTTTCATTTTGCTTTAAACTAATAAACTAACTTCTAAAATGATCCTTTACGAGTTTTTCCCTTTAATTTGTAACAATACTTTCTCCCATTTAGGAATACTTGTTAAGCTTAGCAATATATCTAAGCTCTTTGAGCAGATTGTAGCCAAGCAGATTTCTTTTTTTGTAAAGATGTTCATGAACCCAAATCAACATGGTTTTATGACAGGTCGCTCGACCACATCTAATTTAGCGGTCTTCAGTAATTATTGCATCAGTTCCTTTGACAAACGCTGTCAAGTTGATGGTATTTATACAGATTTTTCGTGGAGTTTAAAACAGAGTTCCCCAGCGATTGCCCCTGGGGCACGATCATACTCGCCAATTCACACCGAATGCTTGCCGAAGTCATGCATCACTGTGTATTAGAGAGATACAGAGCATAAAATACAAAATGTTTGAGGCAACAGCTTGCTCTATAAAGTGTTAAGCATCACATGTATGGGGATACTCTAGACATAATGAAGTAGAGAAGTTGCTACGGTTTTTCATCAAGAAACTGTTCAAAATGCCTCGAAATAGTCCCACCTATGCAATTCACCTTGACACTGGGCTTCCAGAACTTTACTGCTATACTCTAGGCATGCATTTCCAAAACATGATAAAAGTGATGGACATGCCGGAAACAAGATTGCTACTCAAAATAACAAAAGAACTGCTCTCAAAGGAAGGGCAATGTTTTCAAGAATGGCGTTTGATGGCAGCAGAATATAATGTGATCCTAGACTTGAACAATCGCTTTTCTTGGAAGATTTCGCACGAGTCGAAATTGATTTATTTTTGAAAAATTTATCGCCCAACAAAGCACAAACAGGCGGATGTACAAGCTTCTAAGCTTCTCGTTGGGTGAAGGAAATCATTTCAATGATCGCTACCACGTGAATTCAATATCACAAATTTTCAGAGCTCGATATGATCTTCTTGCGCTGATTTTCAGAACCTACAGATCCAATACCTCAACTGAAAACGAATGCTCGCTTTGCAATAGGCATGCAAAGGAGGATACTTTCCACTTTTTGGCCGAATGCCTAATTCTAAGAGAATTAAGAATTCTTTACTGGCAAAAGTCCATCCTATCCCAATCCCAAATCATAGACATTTTGAACGGGCGAAACTGGAACACGGTCGCAGGATATAAACATGAAGCATTTAAATACAATAAAGGGTAATTCAAATAATTGCAATTAATAAGCATTTTTTAAAAAGAATAAATTACATATATAAACTATTCTTACTAAGTAACTTTCATTATTTGGAAAATATGACTGACGGCAAAAAAAAAAAATTATACTACTATATATGGGCTTTTCCAAACTGACGTGACGTTACGTTCGTACGAAAAGATCTTTTTGAAAAAATATGAAAATCTTGAATTTTTATAAAGATTGTTCTATATTTGGGTAGCAATTAAGTAGCACTATAATCAGCAAAAACAATGACATGAATCGATCATAAGGAGTTAAAGATATAAGCAATCATATATGCTGGCGTGACGTTACATAAATCGGAAGTGGGTTCTGACTGGTTTTGGAAAAAAGAAAAATTCTGCGAATTGGGTAAAACTTTTTGTATAAAATTTTGTTTAGTATGGTTGTAATAATACAAGTTTATTTTCCAGGTTATCTTATTCAAAAATGTTTGCTAAATTTTTGTTTATTTGCATAAGTATCTGACCTGACGTTACCTGACGTTACGTTACTTAAATTTCCTCATAATATTTATGTTGTTTTTGTTATAATATAAAGCAGAAACTTACAGTTAATTGCAATCATTTAGTTTCGAATGGTGTCTTCTGCAATGGTTTTTAACTTTTTGTAACCTTAGAAATAGTTTAGAGAGCAAAAATCAATGCAATCTAAAGGCATTTTTATGACCAAATCCAAATGAGAAAAATGGCGCTTGAGCGACTTTGCATTCGAAAATCTCGAAATGGGTTATGAATATATTTAAAATTGGCTCATATTAGTTTATTTTGATTATTTCCCCATGAAAATATGATAAAAAACAGTGCTTTTAAGTACTTTTCATTTGTTGGTCTCAGTGGACTTTTCTGTGGAAATGCCCATATACAGATTTTTCCAACCCATTTGATAAAGTTTGTCATAATGCTGAACTCGCCAAGCTTTTTAAGCTAGGGTTTCATTCCTCTTTATTGTGCTGGATTCAGTCTTATTTGGCCCGCCGGACTTACAAAGTCAGAATAAACCACTCGCTTTCGACTCCATATGTGGCTACTTCAGGACTTCCACTTTACTTTTCATTATTTTTATTAATGACATTTCTATGCATTTTCGTAACTGAGAGATTCTGCTATATGCTGATAATCTTAAAATTTACCGATCAATTAAATCCTTAAGGGTTAGTCGATTGTTGCAATCTGATTTAGATAGGGTCAGTTCATGGTGTGCTCTCAACTTACTCTCTATTAATCTCAACAAATGCTTTATTGTTAGATACAGCAAATGCTTCTACAATATTACGGCCACTTATTCGATTTCTAAGCAACTTTATCGAGCCGGGTTTATCTTTAATGAGCACATAAATTATATTTTGCCCAGGGCCTATTCCATGTTTGGTTTGGTCAAGCGCAATGCCAGCCAATTTAAGGACCCTTACACTATGTTGAGCCTTTACTCTGTATTTGTGAGCTCCAAGTTGGAGTATGCATAATTTATTTGGAATCCCTCCAGTGCAGTTCATACAAAGTGGCTTAAAAGGGTGCAGAAAAAAATTTATTAAATTTGCGCTCCCTCCGCTCAATTTATCTGATCCGCTGCCGCCTTATTTTAGTAGATGTGCCTTGGTGCATCCCTCCACTCTAGAAGATAGAAGAACTATTGCGTCGTTATTGTTTTTGAACGACCTAATTTTTGGCAGCATTGATTGTGCTACCTTGTTAGGTAAGATAAATTTAAATGTATCAGGCAGAAATCTTAGAACATTCCAACCCTTTTCCAACCAATTTTCCCGAACCAATTATTTCCTTCATGAGCCTTTATCTACCTTTACCTTTATGGTCGGACCGACCCTTACCACACTGTCGCCTGGTAATGCAGCGTCGTACCGACCCATCACTAAACCAACGACTGGTAATGCTGCGTCGTACCGACCGGTACGGTAGGCAAATAACATGGCTGGTGGCTGGTGCTAACGAGTGCTAGCGGATTCGCTAGAGCCAGCACCGGTGCAGCTGTACTACAGGTAGACATGAAAAGTGCATCATAATTTTGCCCAGAAGTTTGCAACGCATAGAAGGAATCATCTCCGACCACTTAAAGTATATATAATATATATGAGTCGATTGTCGAACTTCAGGAATCCATTACAAGAAAACCTTAGCCAATCAGACCAAATCCAGCCGGGGTTTCTTTAATAATTTTGTTGGTCTAGTTGGTATCAACATAATTATGTTGTAAAATGTATCCCAGTGTTACATTAGTTACTTGCTTTGGCGTATAATTCAGTAAAATTTGACTATCTAAGAGCATAGGCTATTATGGGTGTCGCTTTTAATACTAATTTATGCCTCCATGAAGAATTTTTTGAAAGGCGGCACTATTTTGTTCTACCTTGTCGACCAGTTAAAGAAACGCTTGGCAATATCCGATTTTTTCATGATATACATTTTTGTTTTATTTTTTCACGGTTGATTCGGCTTAAGGTTTGGTTCGCTGTGAAATTTTGTCAAAATTTCGGGTTCGAACGGGCTCGGTTCAAAACCGGTTTGCAGCCCCAATTTATTTCATATCTAGATTCAATATAGACCTCTTTGCAGCTAAGAAGAGTTTTAAGATTACTTTAGCTACTACGTTTAATGAGTAACTAACTTTATTGAATAATAATACTACACGCTAAAATGAATGAATGAAAGTCGATTGAGTTGACGATGATGCGACGCGCCGCCGAGCGTGGCGGACGCCAGCCAGAAACTGAGCGCCAGGGATGGCGCGTGTTGTCGTTCTGCTATCGCGTCAGGGATGGTGCTTGATGAATTGTGTGACCAGAGGTGGCCAGGGCTGCCACAGTACTCCCCCTCCAGAGACCATATGGGAACGAATGATCTTCAAGTTTTGAGTACAGCTGGGATGAATGCATGTCCGGGTGAGCATCTACAGGATTTGCACAAGTCCCAAGGTGGAGGAAAGCTTCCCAATTTATTTCATATCTAGATTCAATATAGACCTCTTTGCAGCTAAAAAAAAATATTCTAAATATTTTTTGTATGGTTTATTTGAACACCGGAAGCTTGGGTGCTTCCATTACACATTCAAAACGCTACGACTTGACTTATAAAATTTAGATACATGGATAGCAGACTGGAGTTAACTTTTGGCTATGTTTGAGCTTCTTATTTTTTAGTACACACCCGGCGGCGTTTGTGTCGCATGCTCTGTGAGACTTTGCAGGCCTAGACAAAAAAATAAAAAAACTTGAATGATTTATTTAGACACACATTTCACAGCGACTCACCTGGCGTCGGTACCGATCCTTTTTTTCAGGTCTTAATTTTGCCCAGGCTCGAGCGGCTTTTCTGATTAGGTCCTTCGGCTTCAGACCGCAATGTTTACGTCGATAGGCACGGATGAAGTTTAGGTAACCGTTGTTTGTCACGGGACCCGGCTTGCTGCAACGCTTCTTATTCCCGCAACTGGGTTTGCGCTTCCTGCGCTTGGGGCAAGCTGGCTTGCGTTTCTTGGCGCAAGGATTACGCTTGCGCTTCTTAGCGGCACAAGGATCGCGCTTACGCTTTTTGGTAGGGCATACCGACGATGGGGACTTAGATCGTTTGGGAGTGCCACAATCCGTATTATCGTTGCAACGATAATTGCTTTTAGAAGCAGCTACGCGAAAAATCTCTTTATCGTTGCAGCTTAACTGTTTCCAACATTTTGCGCTCTCGCAAAATCTCGCGAATTGACGTCTGTCCAATTCGCTCATGAAAAGCAAGAATCCTTCATTCTTTCTGGATCCCTGCTTGCTTTTGACATGATTGTTGGCCATGGCTTCTCCACTAAATTGGTAACTCGAATTGATAACGCTGGGATAGAGGAAACGCTTATATGTTGTATAAGCAGCATTTCAATGGATCCTTCAATTTGTTGAAGACTTTCTTTATATACTCACCACGATAAAAAATTTGGAAAAATATACTATAAATATAAACAACAATAAAATAGAATGTAAAATTTGGTGTGAACTTGTCTAGCACTAAACTGAAACTGACTGAAACGGAATCTGATTCTAGCCATATGAGCAAGATTACCAAGTCATGGCATGCTATTTTCTCACAAACTAAACTAACATCAAAACACAAAACTTGATTGAATCTGTAGACCCTGCGGTGGGGGATAACATCCTGGCTTAAATTTGCGAACCAGTTTTTATTTTTATTCCCAACTACAACAAGTTCTTTGGCAGGTTTATTCAAATTTCAAGCCGCAGCCCGTGTGTTAGGATTTCTTGTATCTGCTAAATGTTATATGATTTATCGATTTTAAGTTTATGGTGTGGCCATCTATTGGTCAATTAATTGGCTTAAGATTTAATAGTTTTTTTTCCCCATGAGCCCTGATATATTGCGCTTAGAGTAATATCAACAAAAGGACAAAAACATAACCAAACAGCACGGGAAATGCTTATAAAAAAAATTATCAAAAACTAACCACATTTTCCATAGTAAAATTCAATTATTTGTATCTTATGAGCGAAATCAAAACTTCGTCTTTGGTTTTCTGTAACATCATTTAATGCAGCTTACATTAAATCAAATTTCGTTTGAAAAGTTTACTTAACGTGGTCGCAGAACCTACAAATGTAAACAAAACTCGCTCAAACCACTTTTATGCAAATATCTCGTTATCCTGACGTGCTATGGGGAAAGCGGACAATTGATTTTAATTCAGCGAGCAAAAATACATATGAATCTGTAGACGCCGCCGGATACGTATTCCCCGGTGGGGGATAACATCCTGGAATAAATAAGTCGACCCAATTTTTACTTTTATTCCCAACTACAATATCTTTGGCGGGCTTATAAAAACTTCAAGCCTGCGGCCGTGTGTAAGGATTTCTATTATATTATATATTTTCTATTTTAATTCACTTCTTTTTTTTTGAATCCATTTCTGATAAGACGTTTCTAAAAAAAAATCCGGAACAACTTTTGTTTTGGCCCCATTAGATGGGCGCTTCATCAACAACAAAAAAATTGTAATTTAATTTCATCTGCTGTCTGTTCGATAAAAAAAAAACGTTTATACAATATAAATTATTGTTCAGCGAGGCATTAAAAAAGAGGCCCCAAAGGTACAAACTACTGTTGTCATTTTGAATCTATGCCTTTCAGTTTCGACGTTGAGCTGTAAGTTACACTCTCATGTGCTAACATTCAAATCACTCCAGCCAAGATTAGGCGGAGAATCTCCTTATTTTATTCCTTACTAGCTGGAGTTTAATATCTTCATATGCTCAAAAAAAAAGTAACAAGCAATAAGGACCGATTTCTCAGTTTCTATATAAATTTATCTGTCACAAAATCTTACAAATAACTGAAATGGTCAGGTATGCTAAGAAAATTACCCAATTTTTCACTCACCGTAGTATAACCGCTTATTACTGAAGAAACTGCTTTTAAGGACACAAATGACGCACATATCATAACACGATCATTCGTCTTTTTCTCAATTTCACTTACTTTTCAAAAATAGTTCCGCATCAATTTTGAAATGTTTTCGTGTTCTGAATTCCACGCTAAATTACAATGCATTACATAATTACATTATAAGGCTGCCTCAACACAGAGCATTTACTTGATACACGAGACATTATTACCTAGTAAGCCTGCATTTTATCATGATTCTACTATGAATTTGACAAACGAGCAACAAGCAAAACTACTAGATTATCATGTTTCATGTACATGATCTCAGTGTGAGGCAGCCTTAGGCACTTGTTTCTTGCGTTGGAGAATAATTCAGTTAAACCTAGTACTGAGGGCGTTCGAATTTTCCTTACGTCACAGTATTTCATATAATGATGATGCTCATGTGCTTTTAGAAAGTGTTTTTATTTATGTGAAATACTGCGCGCAGGGAAAATTCGAACGCCCTCAGTACTAGGCGTAAACTTTGACTATCTAAAAGCTTAGGCATGGGTGTCGCTTTTAACACTAATTTATACCTCCATCAAGAATTTGTTGAAAGACTGCACTATTTTGTTCTACTGTGTCCACCAGTTAAAGAAACGCTTGGCAATATCAGATTTTTTCACATTTTGGTTTTATTATATTTTCACACTTGGTTCGGTTTAAGGTTTGGTTCACAGTGAAACTATGTCGAAATTCCGGGTCTGAAAGAGCTCGGTTGAAAACCGGTTTGCAGCACCGATTAATTTCATATCTTGAATCAATCTGGAATAGACCTCTTTGCAGCTACGAAGGGTTTCAAGATTGTCATAATTTCAAATATTAAAAACAATCTTTTTTTTTTGGTTTATTTGAACACCGGAAGCTTAGGTGCTTCCATTACACATTGAAAATGCTACGACTTGACTTATAAAATTTAGATACATGGATAGCAGACAGGAGTTAACTTTTGGCTATGTTTGAGCTTCTTATTTTTTAGTACACACCCGGCGGCGTTTGTGTCGCGGGCTCTGTGAGACTTTGCAGGCCTAGACAAAAAATAAAAAAACATTAATGATTTATTTGGACACACATTTCACTGCGACTCACCTGGCGTCGATACCGATCCTTTTTTTCAGGTCTTAATTTTGCCCAGGCTCGAGCGGCTTTTCTGATTAGGTCTTTTGGCTTCAGACCGCAATGTTTACGTCTATAGGCGCGAATGAAATTGAGGTACCCATTATTTGTCACGGGGCCAGGTTTGCTGCAACGCTTTTTATTCCCGCAACTGGGTTTGCGCTTTCTGCGCTTGGGGCAAGCTGGCTTGCGTTTCTTGGCGCAAGGATTACGCTTGCGCTTTTTGGTACGGCATACTGACGATGCAGATGCAGATTTAGATCGTTTCGGGGTGCCACAATCCGTATTATCGTTGCAACGATAATCGCTTTTAGACGCAGCTATGCGAAAAATCTCTTTATCGTTGCAGCTTAGCTGCTTCCAAAATTTGGCGCTCTCCGTGGCGAGGCGTAGCGGGCTCAAGCCCGGGTGACGTCTGTCCAATTCGCTCATGAAAAACAAGAATCCTTCATTCTTTCTGGATCCCTGCTTGCTTTTGACATGATTGTTGGCCATGGCTTCTCCACTAAATTGGTAACTCGAATTGATAACGCTGGGATTGAGAAAACGCTTATTTGTATATGCAGCATATCAATGGATCCTTCAATTTGTTCTTTATATACTCACCACAAGAATAAATTTGGAAAAATATACTGTAAGTATAAACAAGAAAAAAAATATATGATAAATTTGGATGTGAACTCTACTAGCACAAAAATGGAACTGACTGAAACTATAATATAGGCTAGCCAAATGAGCAAGATTACCATGTCATGGCATGCTATTTTCTCACAAACTAAACTAACATAAAAACTCAAACTTGATGGAATCTATAGACCCCGCCGGATACGTATTCCCCGGTGGGGGCTTAAATTATGCGAACCAGTTTTTATTTTTATTCCCAACTACAACAAGTTCTTTCTCAAGTTTATTCAAATTTCAAGCCGCAGCCCGTGTGTTAGGATTTCTTGTATCTGCTAAATGTTATATGATTTATCGGGTTAAAATTTATGGTGTGGCCATCAATTGGTCAATTAATTGGCTTAAGATTTATTAGTTTTTTTTCCCCATGAGCCCAAATATATTGCGCTTAGAGTAATATCAACAAAAGGACAAAAACATAAACAAACAGCACGGGAAATGATTATAAAAAAAAACGAGAGCGTAAGTTAAAGTCGGCTCTAACCGACTTCGAAATACCCGTTACTCATGGAAAGAAACGTTTAATAGCCTTCTTGTGTGTCTGAGGCAGGACAGCCGAAAAGTATGCAACATTTTTTTAACTCGGCTATTTATCATCCGTTCTTGATGAAAATGGGCTTATAGATGTTGCGAATATTAATGTAAGTTTTAAATTTGAGATCGATATCTCAAAAATTGTGGGAGTTATTCAACATTTTTTATTGTGGGGGCGGGGGTTGGCGTGGCAAAAATTTGAAATAAACTTGATCTGCGTGCAGATAATAGGAGTCTACATTTCGAAATTGGTTGCTCTAGCTCTTCTAGTCTCTGAGATCTAGGTGTTCATACAGACAGACGGACGGACAGACAGACAGATATGGCTATATCGACTCGGCTGTTGATACTGATCAAGAATATATATACTTTATATGGTCGGAAATGATTCCTTCTGCCTGTTACATACATTTGCACGACTTTAGTGTACCCTTTTACTCTACGAGTAACTGCGACGCAGGGAAAATTCGAACGCCCTCAGTACTAGGCGTAAACTTTGACTATCTAAAAGCTAAGGCATGGGGTTCGCTTTTAACACTAATTTATACCTCCATCAAGAATTTGTTGAAAGACTGCACTATTTGTTATACTGTGTCTACCAGTTAAAGAAACGCTTGGCAATATCAGATTTTTTCACATTTTGGTTTTATTATATTTTCACACTTTGTTCGGTATAAGGTTTGGTTCACTGTGAAACTATGTCGAAATTCCGGGTCTGAACGAGCTCGATTGATAACCGGTTTGCAGCACCGATTTATTTCATATCTTGAATCAATCTGGATTCCTTTTGCAGCTACGAAGGGTTTCAAGATTGTCATAATTAAAAATAGTCAAAATAATTTTTTTTTTGGTTTATTTGAACACCGGAAGCTTGGGTGCTTTCATTACACATACGAACACACGACTTGACTTATAAAATTTAGATACATGGATAGCAGACAGGAGATAACTTTTGGCTATGTTTGAGCTTCTTATTTTTTGGTACACACGCGGCGGCGTTTGTGTCGCGGGCTCTGTGAGACTTTGCAGGCCTAGACAAAAAAATAAAAAAACATTAATGATTTATTTAGACACACATTTCACTGCGACTCACCTGGCGTCGATACCGATCTTTTTTATCAGGTCTTAATTTTGCCCAGGCTCGAGCGGCCTTTCTGATTAGGTCTTTCGGCTTCAGACCGCAATGTTTACGTCTATATGCACGGATAAAGTTAAGATACCCGTTGTTTGTCACGGGACCCGGCTTGCTGCAACGCTTCTTATTCCCGCAACTGGGTTTGCGCTTCCTGCGCTTGGGGCAAGCTGGCTTGCGTTTCTTGGCGCAAGGATTACGCTTGCGCTTTTTGGTACGGCATACTGACGATGCAGATGCAGATTTAGATCGTTTCGGGGTGCCACAATCCGTATTATCGTTGCAACGATAATCGCTTTTACACGCAGCTTCGCGAAAAATCTCTTTATCGTTGCAGCTGAGCTGCTTCCAGTATTTTGCGCTCTCCGTGGCGAGGCGTAGCGGGCTCAAGCCCGGGTGACGTCTGTCCAATTCGCTCATGAAAAACAGAAAGCCCTCATTCTTTCTGGATCCCTGCTTGCTTTTGACATGATTGTTGTCCATGGCTTCTCCAATAATTTGGTAACTAGAATTGATAACGCTGGGATTGAGAAAACGCTTATATGTATATGCAGCATATCAATGGATCCTTCAATTTGTTGAAGACTTTCTTTATATACTCACCACAATAAAAAAATTTGGAAAAATATACTATAAATATAAACAACAATAAAATAGAATGTAAAATTTGGTGTGAACTTGTCTAGCACTAAACTGTAACTGACTGAAACGGAATCTGATTCTAGCCAAATGAGCAAGATTACCAAGTCATGGCATGCTATTTTCTCACAAACTAAACTAACATCAAAACACAAAACTTGATTGAATCTGTAGACGCCGCCGGATACGTATTCCCCAGTGAGTAAAAACATCCTGGGATAAATTATGCGAAACTGTTATTATTTATATTCGCAACTAAAACAAGTTTTTGAAGAAATGATTTCTTTTCCAAGTCTATATCTCTTAAACTATTTTCAATTATACTTTACTGACTTGAGCAATTTTGTAGCTCTAAACCACTTCTACAAACAAGTTCTCTGGACCAGCTCAAAAAAAAACCGTCATCATGCTCAAAATAACGAAAATGTAAAAAGATGCAGCCTTTTCCATTGATTTTTTTGCTTTTATCTTGGAATCCGCCACCAATAGCAATGATTGTAAGGAGAAACAGTTGGCAATCATGAATTCTTTAGCGAAAAGCTGACTGAAGATAGAATTGGGAGATTCTTGAAAATGGAAAAGTGTTGAAGGTTGGATTTATTTTGTTATGTTTGTGGCTTTTATGTTTCCAATCGCGCAAAAACAACAAAATTAACAGCAAAAGGGTCTAGACCAGCGATGTCCAAAATTTGAAAAGGCAGCCACGCGTGGTTGGCAAGCCAAATTCTGCCTGCGTCGCAGCCGACACATATATAGAGAGAGAGAATACGTGTGTTCTAGAAATAGCACGCTCGGCGGCTTGCTCTCTTACGATGCGCGTGTTCGGCTTTTTGTTTTACTTCAAGAGGCATTTTTTCGTGGCATTTGTTTGTTGTGACGTGTACTTCGAGTTTCGCTGCTAGGCACACATGCGCAATGTGTGTTTGTGTGAGTTTGGACACCACTGGTCTAGACCGTTAAGGGAAGGGGTGCGGCCTAAAGTTTGGGATTTTGAAATTTCCTTTGTAAAATTGTATAGATTACTTCAAAGCAAAATAATCTGGACCAATGTTGGGTTATTTTTATGCCTTTCCTTGAGATATCGTTTTTTTTCATTTTATTCATTTAGTAACTTTCAGTCTAAATGTTTACAATTTATATTGTAGTAGTAGGCATTTCTTTTTTGGGCTTATAATAGGCATGGCAATTTGCCGCTAGCCTAAAGCCGTTTTGCTTTAAATATTAATTACATATTTACTTTTTTACACTTAATTTTGTTATTTAAATAAGGCAACATAAAAAGATACAAAATCATAGATAACAGTATTACATTTATAAAAGCTCGTGTACAATTTGATCCCTATATTTTATAGCGTGGCTTATGTATAAAGCCAAATACATCCAGTTCCATTTAGCACCGTGTGGCATTCATCCTCAGTCAGCCCTATTTTTCCCAGGTAGGTTATTTTCAGCTCCTGTAGTATCGGGCATCTGCCCAGAAAGTGTTGTGTGTCTTCACGTTCTCTCAAGTTGCACAATTTGCATAAACTGTTTTCGTTCTGGTGGTGAGGTCTGTAGCTAAGCGGGAGAATCGGGAAATCATATAATTATACTTCCAATATCATCTTGAAAGTAGTAATTTTTAGCCATGTTGTAACATAACTTTGAGTATGTGTTTTTGGTGTCGCTCTGTCTCGCTTCTGATTCCCATCTTTGCCGAAATGTGCATTCTATACTTTGTATTAGCCGGTTCTGTTGTATTTCCCACTGTTTTGGAATTTCGAGAGTAAGCTCCGTCCCGAACTCCTGTGCCAAACTTAACCACTGGTAGAAGAGTTGTGATTTGGTCGCGGGTAGGTGGTTTGCAAATATTTTCGGATATCTTCATTCAAGCATATCGAATATTTTTTTTTAAATAATTAAAATTAAGTTGCAGCGTGTGGGCGAATAAGGGTGGCAATCCAGTTTCTAAGTATATCGCATAATTGGGTGTGTTTTGTGGAAGTTGGAAAATCCTTTTTATAAAGAACCTTAGACTGCGTTCAACGTCTTCATATCGAAAACATCCCCATACTTGTGCTGAGTAGCACGCTATCGCCTTAGCGGTCGCCTGGTACATCTTGAATTTGGTGCTAGGATTGACATTTTTTCGGCTTAGGAGAGTGTTCCATGTACTTCCTATCGCTGCTCGGGTCATTCAGTTTCAGTTCAGCGTGTCTGTCAAATTGCGTATTACCAGTAAGTGTGACTTCTAGGTACACTGCTCGCCACTTGAATAGGACACCTCTAAAGTCGATTTTCTATAGTTAATTGCTGCTAAACCAAGCCATCTAGGAAAATAATTTTTGTTTTCTTATAAAGTTTATTTAAATGTAGTAGTTAGACGAAAATTACAAAATTATTCAAAAGTTGTAAGTATACAAAAAACATTGTTAACCAATGAGTAACAAATTTTGGTGTCTTCATTTTGCACCACTTGAATAGGACACTTTATTTAAAAACCATTTAAGAATATTTCAATCCTTTTCAAATAACAATATTACTTAAATAAGAAATTACTAACATGTTTTTAAACCAAAAAAAGTTTTTAATAGTGTGTTGAGCCTCCTTTTTTCTCCAAAGCCTCACACATTCGGTCTGGAAGGGATGCATACAATTTTCCCAAATAATTCAACGATATCGAGCCCCATGCTAATTTGATAGCTGCAATTAGTTCGGGAACGCTCGAATATTGCTGACCTGATCCATATACTTCACGTGTTAGCCATCCCCACACATTCTCAATGATATTCAAGTCCGGTGAATAGGGTGGCCAGTTTAATAACTCCACGTTTTGGCTCGCTATATACGATTTAACAATCCGGGCCGTATGTATAGGGGCATTATCATGTTGATAAATCCATTTTGATTATCCATTGCAAAAAGAGTTTGGAAGTGTGGAAAGGCCTCTTTCAATATACCATTATAACACTACGCATACATGGTGGTTGGAATAAATTTAAGCTCACAGGTGCCATAATAGGAAATGGCCCCCCATACCATAATACCTCCAGCACCGCTGTGCAACTTATCAAGATAGTGTGGTTCTTTTCGAAGATCATGAAAATAGTAGCTGTAGCCATCGGGGCCCTCCAAATTAAACTTTTTTTCGTCCGAAAAGACAACACGTTGCCACTCCGAAGTCCGGGTGACATGTGCGCGCGCGAAATCAAGGCGTTGTAACTTCCGAGCCGGGTTAAGAGGTGGCTTCTTCTTGATTTTTAGTCTCTTCAGGTGTGTAGCATTATTAATAACACGACGCATTGTTGTCAAACTTGCTTTAACGTTGCATTTTTCCCTTATCTTGGCCAAAGAGTCGTGCGAATTGGAAGCTTCTCTTAATATAAGTCGCTTGTCCGCGATGGTAAGCACACTGTGGGTGCGGCCCTTCATGTTTTTACCATAATTAGCCTCATTATTTAAAAAATTTGTTATGGCGTGACGGCTCCTGTCGACTTTGTTTTGCTATTTTGGCAATAGAAAGGCCAGAATCCTTGTAAGCTTGGATTTTTCCTTTCTCCGACTCAGATAATGAAGTGCCACGCCCCATTTTAATTTTTTTTTTAATTTTATATACACTTCAATTAAAGCAAAAAGTTTAAGTAAACCAAAATTTGTGTGCACGTGTCAACGATACCGACCAAATAAAATGCATGTTCTATTCAAGTGGCGCAAAAATTCCATTGAATTTTTGCGAATGCTCACATAAAGTGCAAACAACTTTATAACGGTTCTATTCCAAAACTTGGAATATACCAGAAAGAGCGAAGAATGCTTGCACAAAGATAATATGCAAAAAATACCGTTATTCTACCATTTCGTTTTCGAGTTACGAGCAGTTTTAAAGAGAGCATACAGGGTGTCCTATTCAAGTGGCGAGCAGTGTATAAATGCTCTGTGTTGTGCGGAAGGACTTCACCATGTAGGAATACTCCAGGGCTAATGTCTCTTCTAAGCGTATGGGTGACGCAGGCGCACTTTTCCGAGCTTACAGAAATGTTCCACCGGCATGCCCAGTTCTCAAACTTCTTGAGGTATCAGTTGCCCTGTAAATCCAGCCGTCTCTTGCCGTGATAGCGGTGTCGTCAGCAAAGGTGGCGATTAGAAGGTCCTGCGAGTCTTCGATTGGTGAAAAGGCTGTACAGGGTTGAACCTAGCACGCTGCCTTGAGGTACTCCTGTTCGAATCCTCTTCTACAGGGATGCAAGGCCATCCTGGACCACTCTGAAGGTTCTGTCTGAGAGGAATGATTTAACCATCAAGAATATTTGAGGATTGGGCGTTCCCTTGAACTTAGCGAGATGGCCATCGTGCCTGACACGGTCAAATTCCTGCTGAATGTCCAAGTACGCTGCCACAACGTACTCCTTGACGTGGAATCCTTCCAGGACAAAGGATAAGTTGCAATATCTGGGGAACCAGAATAGCTAGAGACATGAAATAAATTGCCAGTGATAGAGAATTGATCAAAATTCTGGAAAATTCTGAAAAATTGGTGACATACACTGAAAACATTTTCGGGTATAAATAAAAAAAAAATGTAATGTGATGGTTTTGGTAGTTCGCGTTGGACCGCCACCTTCAAACTTTTCCTGGAATTTCCCCCAACCCAAAAGCCAATTACCTGAAAGTTTGAAAAAAATCGCCCAATTCATAAAATTTTTACGTCATTCTCGGCGGTTGTTTCACATTAATTTTGGAAAAATGTTATTATTTTTTCTTTATCTTTTTAAGACCAAAAATACTGCAAAACGGATCTTCCGTAATATTTTGAAAACAAGACCTAGTTTACAAAAACCGAGACCAGTTTTGGAAACAATGCACAAAACTGGCGTAGAATTTTGCATCGAGAAGGCTGGAAGGCTGCCCCCATTTTCATTTTCACTTTCGCCAAGCTTTGGCGATTTCAAACCGGTACAATAAAAGGCCACCCTCGTATGCAGTTATTTATTTATTTCTCAAATCAAATCAAGCATCATCAAGCAGCTGATTTTGGTGGTTCTTGAGCTGACTTAACTGACCTAAAAGACCAGGTGGCTCCGAAAGTGGCCTTGACAGAGCTTACAAAGAGTAGACCCAAAACCAGGAACAGAATAATTTTCATTTTGTGACTAAAATTGTTTAGTTGTACAACGTTAGCATCTTTTATAAGTGAAACAAATTTGTTCTGCCTGCATAATCAAAAAATCGATTCTTTCCAGTTATTGCAAAAAATCATGGTTATTTAAAGCAGACTTGCTGCAATGTTAGCTTAAATATATAACGAGCACTTGATTGTGAATGTTGGATATAAGTTTTGTATTTCAAATTTACCGCCCCTCAAACAGTCTGTGCCTAGAGATGAGAGTAAATCACAGTGATTTTCAACAATCGCGCATCTCTAATCAGCGACCATATGTTTTTGGTGTTTCTGCTTTTACCCCCCTATGGTCACACTGAAAAAGAGAGGAGAAAGTGTGTGGGAGCGAGTTGAAGAGAGCATCAAGTTTGCGTCTCTCATTGTTAGTATCAACACAAATGTACAAGCGAAATGTCGAATAACGGATAAATCGAAATCTGCTTTTGTTTTTGTGTGTGGCCCAAGAAATATTGAATTGATTTTATGCTTGAGATGATGCACTGCGTCTTTTTAACGGTAAATTGTAAATGAAGATAAAAGAAACGTGCGTGAGTGTCATTTATTGTGTGTTAAAAAGCCAAGAAAATTCATTAAAACCATGTGCAATTAACGGGTCAATCACCCAGTCTACAGTCACAACTGCAGCGGCAGCAGCACCACCATCAGCAACTCCAACAACAACAATAACAGAAATAGTTATGCTTAAATAGTGCAAGGTAAAAAAATTGATCAAAGAAATGATGCAACTGCAAACCAAACAATTCACAAACACACACACACACACACGTGCAAAATGCAAAGCCAACTGCATAATAAGCACCAACAAATGCAGACATCAGCAAGAAAAAAAAAAACACAAAAGAATTATACAAATATTAACAATTATCAAGCAAGGTGCTTTTCCAACGTTTAATCCACTTATGAGCTACATATATTTATATGTATGTACGAACGTGTTCTAGTGTTTTCCCTATACTTGTGAGAGTGGCTCACCTACACCTACACAAAGACGAAAGCAGACATCTGCGCTTGTCTCGTCTTCTTATGTTGTCTGAGGGGGGGGCTCAGCGACAGGGCTAGAGAGACAAATGATAATTATGATGTTGCCTGGAAGCCCGCCCCCCCTGCAGACGCAGCAACCAGTTTCGCTCCATATAACTGTTAGGTGTATATTAATACAGGGTCACTCTTTATCTTTTGATTATAAAATTGAACCAATTCGGACTGAATGGTTTTCCAATACCCATTTAAAATAATTATCAAAAAATAACAGTTTTTTTACCAATTTTTATTAAGTTTGTAAAAAACTTCAAAATTTGAATTGAAAAACTCAAAAAAAAAAAATATTTAGCCCCTTGTTTAAGCAGCAGGGTCTGTGAGGGACGTGCGGTTGACCACCGCTGCTTTCTGGTTTTATTCATGAGCAAAATGCACCCTGTATTTGTTGCCAATGAAACAGTTTTCAATATTTTCGATATATATTAACACTCACCGATGTCTTGGAATTAAGAATGTTGCAAAAAGGCAAGATATTTCCATTTCCACCTTTTCTTTGCACACTGAGCATATTTTAGAGGAACGCATGGAATTTGATGATGATGTGAAAAGGAAATTTACACCGGTCACTTCTAACATCTTTCAGTCTTTCACAAAAATATATGGAGAAAAAAAATTGTCCTGAAATTTATTGAACATTTTCTCAACAATATCAGGTCTAAGAATCTTTTATGGTGGTGATTGAAAGGCAGGTATGCTTGGTCCTTCTCCCGAAGGAAGACCATTTGGGTGTTTTGCGACATCTTTCGCGAATTAACTTGCTTAAGTCTATATTGCTAAATTATCTAGCATGTCTTGGTGATCAAATATGAAGCGATTAGTTACATGGGCATTGCTAATAGCAATAGCAATGTCTGAATTAATGTCAAGTGGGTCCTCTGCGCAAAAGAGGGAAAGATCTGCATCATGTCGGGAATCAGGGAACTCCTCTTTAATCACTATCATGATTTTGTTGCATGTTATCCATATGGTTCTCATGCCAGCTTTCATGCGAGGCTTTGTCAAGTGGGTTTCTTCTAAATTTTATAATAAGCATGACAAGTTTCTCTGCTATTACTTAGTTTTATGAGGAACGTGAGGGTATAGAATCACCCCACAATTTTAATTATGTCAAATCATGTGTAATCGAGGGTTTTCGAGTTTTTTTACACTATTTATACGTTTTTCTATATACACACGGTTTTCTATTGACAATGTCTCTAACGGGCTTTACACGGGTTGTTATCTGTTTGTCTTCTATTACTACTGCGTTCTACTGTCGGTTTCGTCCAGTTTATTTACTTAACTCTTAAAAATACCTTAACACTAAAATATCGATACATCTATACCAGGCATGCCCAAAAGCAGCATACGGCAGAGCACTCACCAATACTCACAAAGAAAAGCACCAATACCAATAAGTGTATTGTTGTTGGTCAGTTTGCTTGCGCGCGCAAACACCAATCAAAGAAGAGAACAAAGCTGGTTTTTGTTCTTCGCGACGCATACACACGAAATCGTTTGCATGTGTGTCGTTTTGTATACCTCGCACACTGCATGTGTACGATCATTGATTTCCCATCTTCGGTGCAATTACAAAAACAAAACGTACCCAAAGATCATACGGCTGGGCATCGCTGATCTATACATATGGGTATTTCCATTCTTGCGAACAGGACCATCGAACACATTTGAAGTAAATAAAAATCTTAATGAAATTCTAAACAGGCTTAACTTCTAACTTTTTATAAGTCCTATTGTTGGTGCAAAGGCTGATTTTGGGCAATTTTTCATTTTCAAAATAATTGCTGTCCTTTTTTTGGAAAAGCCCATATTCATCACATCATGGCGGCTATTATACAATTACTTAAAATGTTATATCATCATTGAAAAAAATCATAGAATTGTTTGGGATAGTTTATTTGAAAGTTAAGGAGTAGTAAATTTTGAAATTATATTCTTACCCTTAGCAGGAGTTTCGCATGCGGTGCTTGTTCAATTAGTGTACCAAAAAGTGGTAAAATTAGTTATTTTCTGCATATTAATATCAAATTTACAGATAATTCATTAGAGATATAGAGAGTCTAGAACCAACGTGAAAAAGTTGCTTAGTTGCGCATGTTTTAGCAAAATAAGTAAAATGACAATAAGAGACATACTGTAGTCTGAACGTCTTTCAGAAACTACTTCCTATTTCGAGTACATGTCTTGGTATTATGCTTTAATCGACTTCCATTGATTTTTGGTAATTTTTCAAAATTGTCTTGTATACTTTAAAAATAGCAACAAACTGGACTACCCCACACATTGAGGTATGTACCCATGTTTGCGTAGGCTGAGTGTGGCACTTGTTACAGATTCGTTGGCGTCAACTGCTACTGGTTTCCCTTTTCCTCTTTACCTCTCTCTCTCTCTCTCTCTCTCTGTCTTCCTCCCTCGGCCACTGAATGGTTTTTCTTATTTGTGGCATTTTCTCGTGAGTTGCCTTTATTTTTTGTTGCTTTCCAATTGATTTATTTTTGCATAATCGTTCTTTGGCCAGAGAGCAAAGCGACGACCGAATTCATAAGCAAACGCACGCTAAGTACTAAGTACATACATAGGCATAGTGTAAATACATATATGATGGTATATATGGTATTTAAATATTTATTCTGCCTTTTTGGTACACATATGTAGATAGGCGGGTGCGAGTTGCCACAATATGACCAATTGCTCTTAAACAAGTGCTAAATAATGGGTCAGAATAAAAAATTCATAATTTTCATACGAATATGTTACTTCTCTGAGAAGGGGGCAAGTCAAGGTTTGAGAATATTTAAACTTTGAAGGTCTAAAATTAATGATAAGTTAATAGTTGGTAGTTGCTTTTCTTAAACCTAAAATAATATTCCAAATTAAAACCAACTTTCGTTTTCAACTTTGTCAATATTTTGACAAAACTTAGTTTCTAATTTGTAAATTAATTGAAAAGTTAAGATGGTAGCACGGCTGACAGAGAGGAGAGAACGCATATGCGTGAAGGCTATACGCGCCTGCTAACTTTTCGGTAAAACAACAACTAATGCGCGGCTTGCGAAATGGGTTTGGGCTTGGGCACCACTGGTTTAAACTAAACTGGTGGTTTGAGACTATTTGAACCAAAACCTGTAAAATGTAAAGAGTACGGTTTGGTCCGCGGACCGGTCCCTGTACTTATCGAAGCTGAGGTTTTTGTTCGAATCTGGGATTATAGATGGTTAGATAGTTGACAGATTCTTGCCTCTACTTTCGATCAAAATTTAGAATACATTTTTATTAGGAGAACGCGTCCACATTATCAAGCTGTGTTAATCGTCAAGTCGAATGGACTACATTCCTTATTGTAATCATTCATAGGCCATCTCGAAAGGCTTTTAAAAGTTCCTGGTCTTTATATTTTTGGAATCTCTTCTTTTACGTACATAAATGTACGAGATTTGCTTTCCTCTTTTCCATCTTAAAGGCCAGTACTCAGAACCTTGGCTTTGCTTTGATTCTCATGTACTTCTTGAAAAGGAATTTTCTGTCGTTCTCAGTACGAGGCTCATTTATTTATTTGTTTCCTTGTCGAAATAGCAGCATAGAATGGATTTCTAAAACGCATCTTTATAAATAACACTAGGCAACAAGGTAAAATATATTGAAGCGTTGGTGGTGGTTCTAGATGATTTTCGTGTGCTGAACACGAATCAGTTTTCAGAAATGGTCCATCAAGTCGAGATTTTTAGTTATTACCGCTTAAAGTTGCAAAAAATGACTACTTTGACTCATTCCAGAAGCGTTTTGTGGGGAACCTATACTTTTGTTTTGACATTCTTTGATATTATCGGTAGTTCCTACTCCTTAACTTTGAAAAAAACTATCCCAAACAATTCTACGATTTTTTCCAATGAAGATATACCACATTTAGTACTTATATCAACAAGCAAATTTAAGCGGTAATAACTAAAAATCTCGACGTGATGGACCATTTCTGAAACCACCGACCCTTCAATATACTAGAAAAAGTCTAATTTTGTTGCCTTGTGTAAGCGACTCTTTACTATAAAATTATATTTTCCGGTCATAATATTAAGAAAGATATAAAAGTTCTTAAGAAGTTTACTTAACAGATTTTTAAATCGAACGTATATTTTTGTATATATTGGGGCTTAGGTTCGACAGGTTAAATACTTGAAAAGTTCGGTTCAAGGTCCAGTTCGAGGTAACCAAAAAACCCGATCCAAACTGGTTCCTTAAAGATCGGTTCAGGATCGGTTTGTTGACTTTACTTGAACCTCTGAAACAAACCAGTTCTGAATTTGAAGCGGTTTGATGATTTGAATTTTAAACTTTTTCTGCGAATTGCGAGGTTTGAAATTTAATTTGGTAGATACAAATCTCACTGATAAAGAAAGATAAGGTCAGCTTTTGAAATTTCTTCTAAAACTGATCGTGGAAATTAAAAAACCCTTGGCTTGAAGCTTCCAGAAACTAATCTGCTTAACTTTGTCTAAGTATTGCATCAGGATTGATTCTGAAATGGGAATGGGCTTACGATCAAAAATTATTATATTTTATTGGGCCTCTTCCCAAGCACTGTAAAAAACCATTCCAAAATACAAAAATTTCAAAGTCTATAAAAGTATGTTGTTTTATCATATTTTCATAGGGAACGAATAAAATTCAACTAATGTAATCCAATCTTACATTTTTTCCATAGCTCGTAAATAACTCTCAACCCTTTTTCAGTTCGCTCTGCTCACGTCACTGACCGAAAAACCAAATATAAAAGGGGCCTAGGCTTCCCACAACCGAAGTGTTCTGTTATCGCGCTCACTGTTAAGTGGCTGTGATTGTCCACACAGCAATGATCGGTTTGACAGCAACCGAATATCAAGCCCAACTCAGTCAATTGGTCTTCAATTGCGTGCTTATCGAAGACCAAACTCTCAAAATGTTATTTGAAAAGGTTGCAGACTCAAGAGCTGCGCCAGAGTTTAACATAAGCAGAGAGAGAGAGAGTCTATGCGAGAGAGAACGAGAGAGCGCATATAGTCCGTCACATACATTCATATCGTCAGCCGAGCCTTCCACACCGATGCATACATACGAAGAAGACCTTTTTAATTCGGGAATTAAGCCAAACGGTCCCAAAAAGACCCAAGAGGAAAGAAATCAAAAAAATGTGTTTCTCTCCTCTCACAACCAAATAGAAGCAGAGAGCGCAGTTAAAAGTTATTTCGGTACCTCTTTTCAATGTGTTCGCACGAAAGCTGTCGTTTTCTGACAAAGGCAAGCGGGGGACCGATTTTTACGACCTCTGATTTATTCATAACCCATTACATTACATTAAGGGGCGAGCCTGCTTTAGAAGCTTCAAAAAATCGATTTTTCCGAATACTTTTTTGGGAAGGAAAGAAATATTCGATAGAAACGAAACTTTCAGGTTTTATTGTTATATATTTCAACAGTCTTCTCAAATTTTTTCATTAAAATATATGTCATATTATGTCTGGTACAAGCATTTCGCCGAGGCGCCTCGAGTGTGCATGTGTCGTGCGGCGGGAAAGATGCAGCTCGCAATTTCCATCTAAAACAAAAAAACCTAAAAATTTTCTATTTTCAATAGTATAGCTTCTAGTTAAACCAACAAAATTGAACAAAAGTGAGAAAAAAAAAAAAATCATTTATTTTGAAAAAAAAAAAAACACTTCAGATTGTTTAAAAAGTGGGTTAATCATAACTTTCTTAATGTTTTTTAGGTTCAACTAAAAGAGAATTTAATACCGAATACAATAATTTTGTCTCGTTTCGATATGACGTTTAATTTTTTCGCTATCTTTCCCGCCAATTAGGAAAAATCGTAAAAATGAAAAACCGAGAAATCGCACGTCAAAGTTTTCGTATATAAAAAATCTCGACGTTTGCTCACTATTTCTCCTGTAAATTTAAAAATATTTAGAATTTGCTTCTGAAATTTTAGGGACACATTCTTGGATAGTTTGGGTAGACATTTATGCAAAAAAAAAATTCGATCCCCCTCAAGGGGGGATTCTCCATGTCAAGTCTGTTATTTTGACCTTTTTTAAAAAAAATCTTATTTGAAAACGCAACAATTTTTCCAATTCTGTTTTTTTTATTGTGTTACAAACAGATTAAAGTAAACAAAAAAATTTTTTTGCTTCAATATGAGGGCTGTTCAAAAAGTTCTCGGCCGTCAAGCTGAGGGGTACAGCTGGCGGCCACGATTTCTCGTCTGCAGGTTGTCTGAAATGTAAAGTAAAAACGGGGTTATAATCAGTATAGATGTCATTCTGGTCTGACCCTCGAAAAATATTTTGTGATTTTTATACTCTGTACCGAAGGTACATAGAGTACATTAAGTTTGTGCAAAAGTATGTAACAGGGAGAAGGAATCATTTCCGACCCTATAAAGTATATATATTCTTGATCAGCATCAACAGCCGAGTCGATATAGCCATGTCCGTCTGTCCGTCTGTCTGTCTGTCCGTCCGTCCGTCCGTATGAACGAAGAGATCTCAGAGATGGTAAGAGATAGAGGTTTGACATGTATGGGACATATATTTCTTATACTTGCAGGCAGATCAAGTTTATTTTCAATTTTTGCCACGCCCCCGCAATTTGGAAAAAGCGTCATATCTCCTACAGTGTTGATTATAGATGGTTCGAACTTTCTAGAGATATCTAGTACTCAAAATTATTTATCGATTTGCTGAAGGAATGATAAAGATCGGATGAACGATACTCAAGTTATGAGCAAAAAACGGTCAGTTAACACCCCCCACTCACCCCACCCATAACCTAAGCATTGTGTTCAGCAGAAGCAATCTTAGTGAGAGAGAGAGAGAGAGAGACTAAGAGAGCGCACTGCGTTGTGCGTTGTGTGTTAACTGTGACCAAATGCGAGCTACGACATTAAGGGTGCAGAGTATGTTATAGTCGGGCTTGACCGACTTTCTTTCTTGTTATACTCTGTACCGAAGGTACATAGAGTATATTAAGTTTGTGCAAAAGTATGTAACAGGGAGAAGGAATCGTTTCCGACCCTATAAAGTATATATATTCTTGATCAGCATCAACAGCCGAGTCGATATAGCCATGTCCGTCTGTCCGTCTGTCCGTCCGTCGTCGTCCGTCTGTCTGTCCGTATGAACGAAGAGATCTCAGAGATGGTAAGAGATAGAGGTTTGACATGTATGGGGCATATATTTCTTATACCTGCAGGCAGATCAAGTTTATTTTCAATTTTTGCCACGCCCCCTCCCGCCCCCGCAATTCGGAAAAAACGTCATATCTCCTACAGTTTTGAAGATAGATCGTTCGTACTTTCTAGAGATACATTGTAAACAATTATTTATCGATTTGCTGAAGGAATGATAAAGATCGGATGAACGATACTCAAGTTATGAGCAAAAAACGGCCAGTAAACACCAACCACCCCCCACCCATCACCACAGCATTCTATTGAACGGCAATCTTAGTGAGAGAGAGAGAAAGAGAGAGAGAGAGTGAAACTTAGAGATGAGCGAGTATAACTCTTGAGCAAATGCGAGCTGCGACGTTAAGGGTACAGAGTATGTTATAGTCGGGCTTGACCGACTTTCTTTCTTGTTTTTTCTTAAAACGGCGGCCATTGAAAAATTAAAATTCGGTTTTGGGCTACTTCTTGTGTAGCTTAGTGTAAAAAAAAAATTGTAAAAATTTTTTTAAAACCATGATTGGGGTCAGACCAGAATGGTGACAATTCTGCGGCGATTTCACTTAGTTTCGTCAAAATCGGTTTAGTGTAACTGGAGATATCATGGCCGCCAGTTCGATAAATAAAATAAATAAAAAATGTAAAAATGCAGTTCTGCGTCGATTGCATATTGTTGCATCTAAATCGGTTTAGTAGAACTGGAGAAAGTGGCTTGGCAGTCCGAAAAAGTTGTTTTGAAAGTAACCAAAAATATTACAGATATTATATACTTACAGATATTAGTCGGCGATGCCAGCTGCATATGTTCTGCATGCCATTCTGCCTTTTTTAGATTCTGAGCAGCTCTAGTTTCTGAGCAGTTTAGTCGGTTGTAAGCTTGGTTGCCAATTGAAATGTTCATCAAAGTCATTATTTTTAGAATAGGCGACAACATGTTACCATTCATTTTTATAGAACCAGCCGTTATTTCTCAGCTTTATTTATTCGAAAACTATTTACTCAAAAATTACACGTTTTAGCGAAGACATTGTTCAACAAAAAAAGCCTTTATCTTCTAAAGTATTTAGAATTTCAAAAAATCCTTTTAGTGATATTCTCAAATATCCAAGCTATAAAAAAATGGAAAAACAAATGGAAAATAAAATTTTGCACATGGAGAATTCGCCCCTTAATAATGCTCTTTTTTTTCGATAAAAGTGTCTTTAGATTTCTTTTACTTTTGCTATCTAAAATCTTTTTAAGGGTACAAATGGTCAAAAAAGAATGCACTAGAAACCATGGAAAACTATGTGATTGCAATAATTTTTAAATTTTTATTTCGCTTTATAATGAAAACCACATAAAAAGTATGATGAAACAAAATGTCGCATGCGACATGTCACGTGCAACAGTGATTAAAATTAAATAAAAAATAAACTACTTAATATTTTTGAATCAAATAAAAAGCATTTTTAAGATACATCAATGCATAATATTTTAAAATTTTCGCATTAAAATATTCCTTTAGGTTCCGCTGAAATCAGTGTTGGAACTGTTCGCCTTGAAAGTGAATTCTGTTTTTGTCGCATGCGAATTGGTTTGTATTGGTTTTTTGTAATTACCTTGAAAACGAACAATTGCCCAAATTCAACTTTAGCACCAATTATAGAGATAATCAAGAGCTATAAGTTTCGCCTGTTGTCAAAATAAATGCGTACGAATGTCGCATTCGACATTTGAGAAATGCCCATATATGTAAATGGAACTAAAATGGCTACTTATTCAAATAAGAAATCTTACTTTTATTATCAAATGATTTAGTAAGTCTTTGTCTTCGCCTTGTCTAAATCCCACTGACTAAACTTAAGAGTATGACAAAAGTAAACTGTTATTTAAGTCTCACTGAACAGCAGTTTCCAAACCATCCAAACTGGTTTTCCTTATTTAGAATTTTAAGTAAAAGGGTTAAAAACTTTCTAAGGGAATGGGTAAACAAATCAATTTGATGTTAAGTTGGTATTTTCCACTGATGATGAATGGGGTGTATTTTGGGTGTTTAGAATTTCTATTGCGTTTTTAATCATCTTTTTCGTGGTTGTTTCTCCCTTTTGCCGTGTGTGGCCACAATTAGCCTACTGCTGCTTGCCAAATCTATGCACGTAACCAAAATGCAAAAATCAACATAATCAACATGCCCGCGAGTCTAACGGTGTTTGTGTATCTCATTTTTGGTTGGTTTGGTATCATTAAGAAAACGCAAACCGGTTCGGTTGCCTCGCGCTCGACTTACTCACTGAAGCGAGGCTCTCTGTCTGGTCTGAGTCTCTCTCTCTCCTTTTCTGCTGGATTTTGGCGTGATCTTAGGCTATTATTATTATTTCTTTGGCAATGCATTTCTTTTTGAGTCAAATAGGTTAATTTTATAACTGCACAAAAATCTGTGTGTTTACAAACAACAAGAAATGCAATGAATTTGTAGAAATGAAATGCCAAATAGCCTTATCCCCATGAACAAGAAATCAAAACGGCGCCGATTTTAAGTGAATATTTATAGAAAAAGTTGGGCACACAGACAGCTGTTTCCCAGGACTCAGCAGAAGGCGAGTGGTTGTCTGATATGAAATAAAAATAGCTCAAGAATGGACTGAGAAATGTATTGGTTATTTAAAAACTAAGGCATTCAGTTTGCAGAAAAAAATACAAATGGAAATTTCAAGGTCTTTAAATGTTCGTACTTATTTTCTTACACACATATTGTGCATGACTCTCAGAGATTGTGATTGTTTACGGTTTGCTAAGCCGTTTTACAAAGGTATGCCCTAATAAACACATGCGCAAGACTTTAAAGCAGCTAGCACACCCTCTCATTGGTTTCAACAAATTTGTCGACCATGATGCTTTTACTTTTCACATTAATTTTGGTACTTTAAACAGATTGACTAACTTGACAAATATGCTGGTTACCTAATCTCTCATAAAATTTGACACTTCTTTGATGTGCTCACACGATTGCTCTGATGAATGTGAGCAAATAAAGCTCGCACCGTGGTCGGAAAATCGAAATAGCAGGCCGAAGTATAAATCTTTTGTAGAAGTCAGTAATTTCAAGGTTTCGGTTTAGGCCCTAAAAACCGATGTGCAGCCTTGGTACTGAGCCTACGTGGGGTAATATTTATAAGGTAACACTAATGTCAATAGTTAAAATCTGGTAATTCCAAAATAAAGTTCGACATTTATTACCATAATTGGTCCACAACGTTTTGATGTACCATAGCTATTTGTGTTGTTTACAGTGAGTTGAAAAATTTAATTTGTCTTTAAAATGGAAATTTCAAGAGAAGGTTTTTATTGTATTGTTTTTCACAACTTTCTCAACAAGAGTGTGTCGATGAAATCAGTTCTTTGTATGACCATAAAGCACCATCAAAAACCACTTTATTTCGCTGGTATAGTGAATTCAATTGTGGTCGTAGTTTGCTTCCGTGAAGTTCGTCCAAAATCGGTTGTTGTGCCAGAAAACATCGATGCTTTGCGTGAACTGATAATGCAAGATCGTCATGTGACATACCGTGAGATTGAGGCATCCCTAAACATTAGTTCCACCAGCATATGCAAGATTTGGCTTGAACACCTTACGTAAAAAAGGTTAGTTTGTGTAGAATTTCGCATAATTTGACAATCGCTCTTAAAACTCAACCGCGTTTATAATATCGTCACAGTTGACGAATCATGGATATATGCGTATGAGCCGGAAACAGTATTACAAAACAAGTATTTCGTACACGAAGCTCTGTGAAGCAAATGGTCGCCTGTTTCTTTAGCCGAATGGGTCATGTGGCCACTGTTCCGCATGAGCAATGTAGCAATGTCACGACCATTTGTTTGACGGAAGAAATTCACAAAACCAACCGTCGAAGTCGAATCATTCTCCATCATGACAATGCGAGCTCGCACACATCACCTCACACAAAACGTCGAATTGATTGGTTATCCGTCGTGAAGCCCTGATTTAACACCCAAAGATTTATTTTCATTCCCAAACATCAAAATTAAACTGCGTGTTGAAAGCTTTTCTACGCAGTGCGAAGCTGTTGATGCGATTAAAACCCATGTTTTGGACGAGCCTCAATCGGAGTGGAAAAAGTGCTTCGAAAATTGGTTTGAGCGAATACAAAAGTGCATACATTTTCTTGTAGAATATTTTGAAAAACAATATAGCCATTTTCATTTATAAAAGTTTGTCAATATTTGCTATTTCCGAAATATAAATAGTACCCTACGCAGAGCATATAGCTGCCATAGAAACGATCGGTCGAAAAAGTTGTTCTAGTAAGAAAAAACTTTTTGTTTTCAATGGTAGTCATTCCACTACTTTCCAGTTATGCACCGTGTTGAAATGAGAAAGCTACACGCGACGTGTTGAAAAGCTACACGAAACGTGTAGGATTTCAATATCTAAACGCGGCGTGCAGAAAAGCTACACGCCACGTGTTAAAATGAAAAAGCTACACGCGACGTGTTGAAAAGCTACACGAAACGTTATGGGTTGAAAATTCTACATTTTCGTGTAGCATTTTTTTCTCTGTCTATAGTTGCCATATAACAAACTGGGCAGCCAAATGGTTGTGGCATTTCCAGCTCCAATCATAGATGCAGTTCATCTAACTAGTTCGCACATCACTAACAACCATAGATACTCGATGGGATGGCGCCTTTCTATACTTACATCTCTAACTCTTACACACACTCATTATCATTCTGTTATATTCATTCTTACACGCATTCTATTTCACTCGGAAACGGGAACAGCATAATGAAATCGATTCGGAATTCCAATCGTTAAACTTTTTTAGTCCACTCGGAAATGAGATCAGACCTGTAAACCACTGAACCGAACCAGTTCTTCTTTGTTTCTTCTATAGTGTTTTACACAATTTTGGTAACTTTTAAACTGCAACTTATGATGTAGTAAATAAGTTAAAATTCGTTTTTACATTTTATATTTGAATTGGTGTAAGGTTAGTGGTAGTTAGTTACCAATGTGTTATAGCAGGTTCAGGCTCGTCGTTTTGGAAGCTGGTAATGGATAATTCTTATAACCTAGTTCCAATGGCAAACTTTTAACATCATTCTCAAAAAGTGTGTGTTTGCTTGTTCCTCTTAGAAATGTTGTTTATAGTCACACTAGCAAAAGCAAAGAACAGCTGTTTGGATTGCTTTGTTTGCAATTGGAAATCATAATTCGCTTTCCAAAGATCAAGCAACATGCTTTCCTGGTAGTCCTTCCACGATATATTCTGCTCTCGGTATCAGAGCTCGCATATAACAGTTGACCGTTTTTCCCTTTGCGGTCTGCTCACTAACATAACAGAAAAACTCATGCACGCTTGCTCTCGCTCTGAGCAGAACACTTTGTCTCTGTTTGTTTTTGTTTTCAGTTGACTGTTCACCGTTGAGCTCTTCTTGTTATGCTCATTCAACAACAACTTATAGAGAGCAGTCCGACTGAGCGCTCGGACGTTAAGAGTCAGCAGATGAGCAAATTAAAGGCTCAGCGAAAACGGTCTTTTGTTTTTTTTTTTTTTTTCAATGTCTCTGTACCTGTCTACGCCTAGCTCGCGGGTGGACGTGAACGGTCTTCAATTATTTAATTTGCCTTTATGACAATGCTGCCTGAAAAACTTGTGAGAAAATCTGTAACCTTGAAATTTAATGGGTAATACTTAATACTATAATTTAAATTTATCTGCAAGTATTTTTGCAAGTTTTTTTTATATTCCATTCAGATTTGCAAAATTTCGGAAAGTTGACCCATATTTAATGGCATATTGCCCCAAATGATGGCAAGAACACCGGATGTACTACCTGTATACATAATACACACATAATGTACCTACTTTGTACATATATTTATTATTTATTCTTTGTTAAGCTTAACAACTAATAAGGAATTTAAAGTTTTTGCACTTAAAGAACTACGTTTCTCATTCAAAATAAAATGAAGCGCTGAAAACACGCACACAAACTCAAAAGACTTATTTTCTTCGTTCATCAAAACGGTCAGCGAATAAGCAGAGCAAAACGAAAACAAAAAAATCGGTTGTTCGCCGAGCACAGACCGATTTATTCAAGAGAGCATGTGAAAGGTTCATCTCTGACTCTTTGCTCAAAGGGTCCGTAAATAACAGTTATTTTTGAACAACGAAAAATGGTCAACTGTTAATTGCGAGCTCTGCTCGGTATTCTTTTATAAGAAATATTACGACATTTTAACATATAACACAGAAAGAATCATTAGGCGCTTGCCTTGGCCTTGCCCAACTCATGGTAGTAGTCGGTTTTCAATAAAGGGGGTCCATACTCTTCTCACTTCACTTTAAGCGGAAAATAGTGTTTTAGGAAACAGTGACTTGATCATCCATCGCGGATCATTTAGATCATTCAGCGGATGACCTCTAGAATGTGCCAGTGGAACAAGTGTACAAGAGAAGTCTTCTTCTGGCTCTGACGCCACTTACGCTTCTACACAGGAGTCAACTCGCTAGTTGATTTGAGTGTGCTCTGAGTCTCTCAAGGTTGTCCGCAAATTGTTTGGTAATGTCGTCGCCTATTATAAAGACATTTACCAGAGCGCAGTACTGTAATTTGGAGGACATGGATCTTGTGTAGGTGCGTTGTAGCTGCAATACCAAATACTCCGAACCAGTAAATATCATAGATACCTTATGCGTTAGGTTTTTTGTTTTCATAATTCGAGTTGAACCTCAAATGGTTTGCTTTATGAGTCGGTGAAAACTTTTATGAGTTCACACAATACCGTCGCAATTACGTTATAAACCCTCCGTAAGAAAACGATCATGTGACCGTATCTTAACCAAATAGTTTACCAAAAACAGTTTCCATATTACCTTAAATTACTCATCAAAAACAGGTTCTGCAACTAAAGTTGTACCCCAATGGAACCTTGTAAGCCTGCAAGCATAGATGAATGTATAAAAGTCGATGGTACTTCAAAACTTCAAGTTAATTAGAAGATATTGGTGGTCCTAACTAAAGATATTCCTCTGAAAAGTGTTGATAATATCACATCAAATCAATCGTAACTTTTTCAACATTTATGTCAACAGATTTCGACATCTGTCCACTTATACGAAATCATGTCATTAACATTTCAATAGACTTGTGCGTGTGTGAAATGTAAGTCAAAACCAAAAGTTTCAAAAAAAAAAAAAAAAAAAAAAAACAAATGTAACTATGACGAAAATTGAAATGAAAAAATGAGTGTGTCACAAAATATCAATCAAAATCAAACTCAAAGTCACAACACAAATCGCAACCCAAAAACTTAGGCCAAACGATTTGCTGTGGCAAGCACGAAAAGGATGAAAAAATAAAACTAAACTCTAAAAGTGTGTTGAAGAAAATCGATTCAATTTCCACCCAAAAGTTACACAGGGCATTCAACTGAGACACGAACAGATTCGTAAACAATTGTGTGGGGTTTGGTCAATTAAAAAAGTTTTTGTTTTCTGTTTTTACAGTTTTGCTTGCTGCTGTTGTCTTTAATTTATTGCCTTTGTTCAATTCGTTTCACAGTTGGCACTTTAGAGTGAGTTACACCTATTTATTATGGAGTGTGTTATGTTTTTGTGCAATCATCAAATGAGTTTCCATATTGTCTAATTACGACACTAAATGATCATTGAATTCAATTTTTATTAATTACAAATCATTGAGGAAATGTTTTCTAATGAAAAGGTTGATGAGTGTGTTTGGATTGAGGGGAGGGGGGATTTGTTGGCGCACTTTCTTAACATTTACTAAAAGGAATTTACGTAGAATTTTGCTCTATAAAAAAATACTACAAAAAATCAATCATTTTCCAATTAACAACTTTGGCAAAGCACTTACGTTATACTTACTCGCTCCTGGTACACTTAAAATTTTCCATTTCAACAGCTGAAAAAATGCTCATTAAAAACACATAAATTGTTTGTTGCCTTTGTTTTAGAAACTAAACAAATTTGATGCCCAAATGGGCGGTTCAACAGGGCCCATTTCTAAATAAGTCAAAAGGCTAAGAAAAAAAAGTCACGCCAACTAATTCCGGTTTTTGCTGTTTTTGTTTTCGGGTGACTTTTGTTTTCATTTCTCATTCTCAAGCGGAGAAAGCGCGATTTATATAAAAAAAAAAATAAAATTATAAACATTCCAACAGCAACAATAATCATTATTTTAGTAAATTCAACAATTGTGTTTTCGATGTGTACAGTGTACACACACACACACACACACACACACACACACACACACACACTTGAACCGATTTAGGGCCATCCAATTCACCTATTTATTTAATTTTTTTGTGCTATTACTTTGTCGCATGTTGGCGTTTTTTAGGTCAGTTTAATGTGTTGCATGCAAAACAATAAATACCCCCCATGAGCCTTTTCTCTTGTGTGTAGTCACAAACTGCAATTCATGACTGTTATCTGTTAAATATTTGAGAAAAATCAGCTTGGGAAAATACCGATTAATGTGAGTTTTTTTACTCTCTAAAATATACACTTTTAAAGCTTCCGTTATTAAAGGGCGGATGTGAGCTATTAAAAAGCTTCCGAGGGGGATTATACAACTTATCGATGTTAAATTTAATACCTGGGTATGTAAATACTTTACTTTGATGAAGTTATACAATTTTTTTGGCCAATATTTTAATGTGTCAAAGAAAAAGAATTGTTCGCTTGTATTTTTTCAACGCTTGTAGATGGAATTCTTAATTAGCAGCGTTATTCTCAATTTCACTTACTTTTCAGAAGTAATTCCGCAACAATTCCGATACATTTTTGTTTTTGTGTTCTAAATTCCACGTGAAATTGCTACGCAATTACTTTTATGAACTAGTAGTTCAACTGCAGCTTATCGATTAATAGTTGTGAAATAGCAGCTATTGGAGCTATAGCAGCTCGTTATGATAATTGACAGCTCAAAATTGCAAACCTTTTTAACCACAACAATTTAATAAGTTAAATTTTTATTTATGATGAAATTCAATCGACCAAATTGTGTCTCGCAAGTTTCCACCACATTCAAATTAAGGGAAATCAACTCGATTTTGTACGAAATTATTACTTATTAATGGACTACCGACTCTTTTGATCAACGATAGACGACTATCGATTGATAAATGCCTATCGATGAACACGAATTTTTGACGTTTTACTTTTGCTCGTCTCAAAGAAATCGAAAGCGTTCGGAAAACTTATTATTTAATAACATATTTATGTCCGTCTGTAATATTTTAGGATACGAATACATCTCAAATTGAGAGCTATGATTTATTTTGATTTTGCGTGTAGCTTAGATTTCTCTATGCCAAATTTGTTACTTACTTTTAATTTCACAGGCCAAAAGGCAAAACGTTTGAATCCACAAAAAT
>JBAMBO010002622.1:0-62683 GCA_037044535.1 Lordiphosa magnipectinata | reverse complement strand
TTCTAAGAACAAGATAAAATCAATCAAGATTGTTTTTGAAAAATTACAATTTCGAGCTTAAATCAAACTCATCCGCGCTAAAGACAGAATCAACACTAGAATTCCGGGATTAAAAAATCCGTACTCAAGCTAATACTTTCGTACTTGGTTTGTAAAGGTTTTTAAAGGTCAAAGGTGTAAAGGTTTAGATAAACACTTAAAAATGTTGTTTTGAAGGTACTTCATAGTGTCCAAATTTGTTTTAAAAAAAATCAAACGTTTCAATAAGAATCTGGTCACTCTAAATGTAGATTATTCCCCATAAAAAAATGCATACAGCCATGCTCGCACATTCACTTTGGCGATTTGAAACCGATTAAATGGGCATAATAATCAATTTCGATCCCTAATCCTGTTTTCGTTGAAAATTACTTGTTTTCTAAGCTAATCCCTATTTTTCAGGTATTTACTATACCATGGCGACAGTGGGACCAGCCATTGGTTACGTTCTGGGTGGACAATTGTTGCTCATTTATACCGATTGGATGACCGTGGATGCAGCTCAGTAAGTATCAAGTGATAAGCACATAATGATTGATATCAATTGCCCCACTCATCTCCCGATGGATTCAAATTGAGAAACAATGAGGGAAACTGACTTTAATGCTGTGCCAAAGGGCGCACAAACAAGTCAGTGTCAAGGGGGCGGGGATTAAGCTTATTTGTTACCCAGCAACCCGGTTGGTAAAAAGCCACAAAGCACAAGTACGAGAACGATGCCAAGTAAATATCTCCAGAGACTAATAAAACAACATTTCGTGCTGACAACGAGGAAATAAGGTGCGAATGGAACTCGTCGCATTTGTTTGATTCACATTTATGTAAGAGAGGGCAGGAGGCTGGTAATGGGAATGGGAGTGTGGCTAAACCGCATGGCTTATTGTCAAGGTGATGCCATAAGTCATAATACTGGGGAGTAAATTATGTGAAAAACATGAAAATTTTGTTTACGGTTGTTTTGTGTGTTATTTTTGCATGTTTATGAGCTTTTTAGGTTGGAAAACAAATTTTTAATTCAGTTAATTTATTTTATTGCAGCTGATATTAAGGGTGAAACTGGTATTTAAGAGTTGAGGCATTGATCTCAGCTTTTGAAATACAAGTAAATTTTTCGGTTTTTCGGGCATTTAGTTACACACTTTTTACACGGGTTTCCAGTTACATACGGTTTACTATTTAAATTGTCAATACTGGCTTGTCTTGTCCATTTTATGTACAACGTCTGTCTTTTATTATCTGCCTTTCTCGTCCTTCTTATTTACAGTGTGACCATCGTCTCTGTCTAAAAATACCTTAACGCCAAAATGTCGATATAACTGTACATTTTTTTTTTCTATTTTTAACTAATTGCAAACTCTTAAACTAATTTTTCTCATTTTCTAATCTATTGCAGACTCAGTTTAACCAGTGACAGCAAAGTTTGGATTGGAGCCTGGTGGTTGGGATTCATATTCGCTGCTTTTAGCTGTCTTCTCATAGCCATACCCATTTTTGGTTATCCCAAATCTTTACCTGGTGCAGAAACACTTCAAATGTCAAAAATATCCGAGGCTCATACAACCACCAGCGTTACAACTGAATCGCACAGCGATCTACCACGAGCTGTTTTAGCTCTCTTCAAGAATCCCACCTTTTTCTTTTTAAACTTGGCCGGTGCCACTGAGGGTTTGGTCATAGCTGGATTTGCTGCCTTTCTGCCCAAACAAATCGAGAATCAATTTGGCATTTCACCCATGTTCTCGGCTCTGGTAATGGGTTTGATCACAGTACCAGCTGGTGGTGGTGGCACATTTTTGGGCGGATATCTGGTAAAGAAGTGGAAATTGGCCTGCAGTGGCATCATAAAAATGTGTCTATTCGCCTCCGTGGTGGCTAGTGTATTCACTTTTTGCTTTCTGGTTTCGTGTCCCAATCCCAAATTTGCGGGCGTTACTGTTGATAAGGAAATGAAAGGATTGGAGGACAATTGTAATGCAAATTGTGGCTGTAGTCGTTCAAATTATGATCCCATTTGTGGCATCGATGGTGTCATGTACTACAGTCCCTGCTATGCGGGCTGTGAACAGGAGGAGCATGTGGATACAGTGAAACATTATCATAATTGCACTTGTATTGACAGGGGTGTGAGAGATTTTTCCGATATACCCGATGCCACCAATTTGATGTGTGAGTCCACCTGCCGGAGTTTGCCCTTATTTGTGGGTCTGTGTTTCATTCTGATGATCTTCACTTTTGTGGCCACCATGCCAGCTTTGTCGGCTACTTTAAGGTAAGGTAATAACCAACTAATCATCAAAATTACACTATTTAGTCATCAATTTGAAACGATTGAGTATCAAATTCTCTTTAAGTTGATATTTTTGAAATTATTCAAATAATTTTTCGAGGATATCAAATTGATACTAACTTGTATCAGTTTGACACTTTTTTTGTATTAATTGGATACTAGGTCCTATCACAAGAGTATAAACGCCATTAACATTAAAACATAAGATTTTAAAAACTTTTTACTTAATTTTATTTACACTAAAGAAATGAAATCGTCAAATTTGAACACTTCACTATGGGAAACATTGTACTCTAACTCTGCTTCGTGTCCGCGCGGATATTGTTTAATTAGAAGTCACTGTGTGCCTCTTGCCTCTTGCTGGGACCCATACATGTAAATCTTTATCAATCTTTATCGCAGAGACCCTGAGTGAAACACGCGAAAACGCCTCTTCTGTGGCTGTCTTCGTTTCGAGCCTCTCGCATTGTGCGTCATCTTGCATGTTCGCATGTTCGGGAAAGTGTCTTTAAACTAAGTACTAAATCAGGGACAAAAGCCGAAACAATTCTCGGTTTCGTTTACGATTACGGTCATTAAAATCAAACTAAATCGGTTACGGTTATTTGTTTTTTTTTCGGTCCGGTTGTGATTTAGTTACAAAACAATCGTTTCGGTTAACGGTTTTAATCCGGTTAAATATACATTTTAATGTAAAAGAAAATTACATATGATTGATCTTAGTATCATAATCATGCGTTTAGAGTTTTTGCGTCCAATTTGTTTCTGAATGGATTCATTGCCACCATTTATACCAGAAAATAGGCGTTCGACACTTATGTACTTGAGTACAAGGAACTGCTAATACAACTATCGATAATTCATACAGTTCTGGGTATTTATAGAAATTTTCTTCTCACCATTTGAGTACATCGGTATAAGAGATCAATCTTTAACCATTAATATTATTTAGCGTGTGGCTAAACTAAAGCATTATCATTTTTCCATGTGATTTCGTCATATATATTGGTGTCTTTACCGCCGTAAGCTGGCTTGATTAAACCGAATTTTTGAGTCATTTCTTGGGAATCAAAACTTTAACAAGTTTCGTTAGATGGAAGTTCCATCATGGAACTCAAAAACGAGAACTGGTCAGGTGAGTTTTTTTTTTTTTGTTTATAGGCGGGATAGCATTAAAAGCCAAAAAGTGTGGAACTCGGAGTTCCTCACCCACTAAAGCCACCCCTACTCTTCGTTTCCTTCTTGCGGAACTGCCGCTAAGTACTACTTCACAAGGGGGAGATGACACGAAGAACGCCTCTAGATTCCTATCTAGGAGTTGAATTGTCCCTCAAGTCAGTGATTGTGAATGGCCTCCCAATACCTAGGCATAGCTCTTCCCGTTCGGTTTGATGTATGTATGTGTTGATGTGTATATAAAATTAACATACATAATTATTACACGAGCAAAGCGCGACATATTTTGCATAGTTACCGCAAATTCTTTATTACAGAGAGCGCAAAGGCTAACGTTTTTGATATTTCCAAAATAGATTTGTTGTTACGCGCAGCATTCTGGAGCAATTTAAATTTTAATATATAAGTTCTGAAGAGGAAGAAGCTGTAATGAGTTGCAATTGAAAAGTCAGCTAGCCCAGGCAGAGAAATGAGAGCTCGTTGATTGAATTTGCTACACTCATTGACTGAAATTCTGACAACGTCTTAGTTACTGCAGCTTAAACCTAGAATGTATGCATGTGTACATGTGTTTTGCTATTGATGGGCACGTTCCTTAACGATGAGAGTGACGATTAGTGCAAATGAATTTTCGTGACTTCCACAGACTATAATAAAATATGATAAATATTTTTTGTCTCATAACCAAAATGGAACCGGTTATTTTATATCGACTATGGTTAATGAATTTTATTTCTGTTACGGTCACTTAAATAAATTTAGTTCTGTTACGGTTTCTGTTGTTGATCACAACGGGCCTTTTTTGGCCTAAGTGAAGAAGCTTCACCGCTTCTGCCATCGCCACCTAACCTAACCTAACCTATAACGTATATACCGGTTGAAAATATCGGTAGTTCTTTCGGTCGGATACCCTGGTACTGATGTGTTTGCACTAAAGTGAAAACACTAAATGCGACTCGTCAAGCATCGTCAGCTGCGACATTAGGCGTGCTTCGTTTTACATAAAAACATGACTTTTTCAATTTTCTAACATTCTTTGGCATTTAAAATCAAATCAAATTAATATTCTAAATATCAAATTAATACCCAAAATATAAATTTGATACTCTGTAGGTTCATATTGATACAAAAAAATTGATACTATTATAGTTTCAGTTTCATTAAGAGACAACACGTATCAAATTGATATTGATACAAATTTGTTTGGTTGCATAAATACTAAATCAGACTTCCTACATCTTTTTTAAATTTTCCATAGATGCGTTCAGGATGAGCAGCGTTCATTTGCTTTGGGTCTGCAATGGATTAAGGTGCGTCTGTTGGGCACCATACCGGCTCCCTTAATATTTGGAGCTTTAATTGATGAATCCTGCATATTGTGGCATGAATCTTGCGTTGAACAACAAGGTGGAGCTTGCTTGGTATACGATAATTATTACATAAGTCGGTAAGTTTTTTTTAACTTTAACTTATTTTTTATAAAAATTAACATCTGAACTTTTAGTTACATGTGGCTCTTGGCTTTGATTTGTAAACTGGGTTCGGTATGCTTCTTTCTGTGTGCCTGGTGGTTCTATCAGCCCCCCAGTAAGACCTCATCAGATAACGAGCATAAGGAAAATATCGAGATCTAAGATTTAAGATTTATACTGCCAACTTTTGCATCACTTTTGTAATATAAACGAACTTAATATAAGATTTTGTAACTTTTCATATTTATTAGTAAGTCAATTAGGTCTCAGTATTATATCAAATCATGTAGTATTCTCGAAATAAAAAACTTCAATTTTCTACCCATAATTATTTAATGCAGGGTTTTCGGAACATTTGATCCCACTCCATAAAGCTGTTAGTCAACACTGAAATATTTATAATAAAAGAACTGATATATAGAGTCTGGTAAAATGCTTAAAGCAGGTGCTTACTCCAACGATTTCCCTCAATAGTGGGACAAACTCCATGTTGTGTTAACAAATTGGGTTGACCATCGTTATGTAAGTTGTACCAGAACAAAGCGGAACCCTTTTTCGGCTGAATGGTAAGATTAGCTAGTGGAAATATGGTAGCACCACCTAGCGGCACATCGGTTAGCTGCAGTAGGTTTATAACAGTTATAGACAGAATATCCTATTTATAATTTAAGTACTCACATAAAACACAAATGTGGCCAATCGATCGCCGGTCTCGTTTAATTCCTGAATTAATTTAATAAGCTAAATTAAATTTTCAATTTTTGTTGCCACAATTACCACTCACCGGACTCCTTTTTATATCCCTGTAATCGGTATGTTCTTGAAAATAGCTACCCAAACCATAGTTTCCAGCAGCCATTTCTGTTGCACCATTCATATCTAGACCCGTTAAATCCTTTAAACGTTTGAGCAGAGTCTGAAACAGTTTATTTCCTTTCGCTTCTATGACATTCACCTGCATTATGCGATGGATACTATTGGGAGTGGTAAAGTTATCCGTAAAACCTTCTATCATATTTGCCCTAGTGGCATTTGTTAAGATGGAAATTTCAGAGTCATAGATTACATCGTGATATAACCAGATGAGAGGATCCCGACTGATCTCTTCCATTTTTAGGGGAGCAAATTGTAAAAATGGAGTTGTGGTGAAATTGTAGCGACAAAATAAATTTGTTTTCGAAGGTGGGATAAGGTGACCCCTACAGCCTAGCTCCATAATGGTGGGTGGAGATTTGGGCTTTATATGAATTAAAGGTATTTCAGGGTTCTGCGATAATTCAGTAAGATAGTCCTGAACATTGTCGACTTTGCCTGAAATTTTTGAAAATAAATTTGAAATATTTTTACAAAATTGGAAGAAAAGAAGAAATAATGTCGGAAGAAAAAAGGATGGATGAAAGAAAGAAGGGAGAAGTAAGAAGGAACAAAAAGGAAGAAAGGAAGGAAACAAGCAGAAGGAAGGAAAAGGGAAGAATGAAGAAAGGAAGGAAGGAAGAACGGAAGGAAGAAATGAAGGAAGAAAGGAATGAAGAAAGGAAGGAAGAAAGGAATGAAGAAAGAAAGGAAGGAAGAAATTAAAGGAATCACGCAAGAAGGAAGGAAGAACGGAACAAACAAGCAAGAAGGAAGGAAGTAAGAAGGAAGGAAGAAAGAAGGAAGGGGGAAGAATTAAATGAGGAAGTAAGGAAGAAAGGAAAGAAAGAAGATGGAAGGAAGATGCAAGGAAGAATTGAGAAGAAAGGAAGGAGAATGGAAGAAGAAAGTAATGAAGAATAAAGGAAGAAAGAAGGAAAGAAGATGGAAGGGAGATAGAAGGAAGGAAGAAAGGTACGAGGAACGAAGAAAAAAGAAAGAAGTCAGGAATAAAAAGAAACAATTAAGAAAAGAAAATATAAGGATGAAGGAAGGAAAAAACGGTAGGATGAAGGAAGGAATGGAGAAGACAGAAAGAGAGAAGGAAACAAGAATAAAGAAAAAACGGAAGAAATAAAGATGCAAGGAAGGAGCTAGGAAGAAGCTAGGAAAAAGCAAGGAAGAAGCGATTCTCTGCACTCTTCGACTCTTTAAATTTATGCAGTGCAAGCAACAAAGAAGGAAGGATATAGGAAGGTCAAAGAAGTATAAAGGAAGGAAGAAGAGAAAGGTAGAAGGGACGTAGAAGGAAGGTTGAAGGATGGTAAGAGAAAGGTAGAAGGAAGCTAAAGGGAAGGTAAGAGGATGGCAGAAGAAATGTAGAAAGAAGGTAGAAGGAAGAAAGGACAAAGTGGGAAGCAAAAGGAAGAAAGATAAATAAAGAAAAATTAAGAAACAAAGCAATCTACGCAGTTGTGAAGTAACAAGAAGTAAAGTAAAAATTTCATTTCAAAATTTTATATGAAAATTGTACAATACTTCTCGTTACTTCACAACTGCGTAGAGGGCCTATAAAAAAAAGAAAGAAAAAGTAACACGTTTCTTCTTTCATTAACTTTCACATAAACATCCTCACCTTCCCTTAACCGACTGATTAGAAACATTTTGCGAATTTGCTCTGAATCTTCATCGTATAATTTTCGATTCTCTGCACTCTTCGACTCTTTAAGTTTATGTAGTGCCAGTCGATACCATTGAGCGGCTCTAATATAGTTTGTATTGTTGTACAAATAATCGGCCAGTATTAGACATTCGGCTGAAGACATTTGATTCCTAGAAAAGTGCTTATATTATTACTCAACAAACCATTAGCGTTTCGACTTACTGAAATTGCTTTCCACCAATTAAGCCCTTGGCCATTTCGGAAGATTTTAAATCATAGAAATGTTCTATGCGATCCATGCCCTTAAGCGCCTCTAGCATATCTTCAGTGGAGGGAATTTGGTCTAACAGTTGATCCATTTCCGGGAGTTTAGCTGAAAGCGTAAACCATTTTGTTATTAAGAAAAACAAATAAAAAATGAAGCTTTACTTTGAGAACGTGCCTCATCTTTGATATAGTTTAGCAATTTTGTCCATTCTTCATGGCCACGTCGCACCAGACTGAAGGAAACCAAAGCATTCGCCACGTATTGCTGACGCGCATGTTTAGTATGCAGATTTTGATGATTTCTAGAGTTGATGTAGCTAAAAGGCAATAAAACCTTAACTTTAATTATGTTCAAAACCTTCAAATTTTTTTGCCGGCTCCTTTAATTATGTTCTCTACTTTAATACAAGCCTTCATCATACGCCTTTAGTAGGTTGATTTTATGTTGCAGCGAGTTTGTGTAATCAGTTAAAAGTCCGTTAAATGAATTCTCAAGTTGTCTCAATTCACTTAAAGCACGTATAGATGTGGCATAGATAATTTCAACATTTTTTTTTTCCGCATTAAACAATGACAAATTAAATAGTATCAGCAGAAGAATGTAGATGAAATCGAACATCATTTTTAACTGCGTTTTTTGTCGCCAATAACAGAAAAATCGTACGCTTGGTTGAGCTAATTTTGTATGGCTTGTTGTGTCACAAGTTGAGCATTTTAAACTATGATCTTTAGTTCTAAATTCCATGAAGATTTTTTTGAAAATTGAGCCTTTAAAGCGACAAATTTCGTTTTAAGTTTAATGGTTCATTAAATTATGAATTTTCCCCTTTTGTGCCAGTTACACAACAAAGACTTCCTAGCAATAAATTTGAGTAACAGAAAACCCAATCCCCCTTGTAATAACTAAAAAAAAAAAACAACAATAATATTTAAGAATTCAAGAATGCATGTATATTTATTTCACAAACATTCTACAAAGGAATATGTTTTGTTTTATTTTCCCAATCCAAAAGAATATCGACCGCCTACATATGCCATTGCTGAGCTTACGATGACCAAGTATACAATGAAGTGCATTTTGAATACTGTTTAAGGTGGATACGACTTGGCGTCATTTATATGACTTATTTTTAATTTAATTTGCGTCAGTTACTGACCGTTAAGAAAGAAAACTCAATGTTCTCTCAAATGTATTTCAGATAAAACGTTCTTCTTAAAAAAGTTTCAAAATCTTATCTTTAATTAAAGCTATTTTTCATTTTGCTTTAAACTAATAAACTAACTTCTAAAATGATAAAGTTATAGCCAAATAAGTACGAGTTTTTATACTCTGTACCGAAGGTACACAGAGTATATTAAGTTTGTGCAAAAGTATGTAACAGGGAGAAGGAATCGTTTCCGACCCTATAAAGTATATATATTCTTGATCAGCATCAACAGCCGATTCGATATAGCCATGTCCGTCTGCCCGTCTGTCTGTCTGTCCGTCTGTCCGTCTGTCTGTCCGTATGAACGAAGAGATCTCAGAGATGGTAAGAGATAGAGGTTTGACATGTATGGGACATATATTTCTTATACTTGCAGGCAGATCAAGTTTATTTTCAATTTTTGCCACGCCCCTCCCGCCCCCACAATTTGGAAAAAACTTCATATCTCCTACAGTTTTGGAGATAGATCGTTCGTTCCTTTTAGAGATACCTTGTTAACAAAATTATTTATCGATTTGCTGAAGGAATGATAAAGATCGGATGAACGATACTCAAGTTATGGGCAAAAAACGGCCAGTTAACACCACCCACCCCCCCAACAACAACCACAGCAACATACCCTAACCGTTCAACACAGGCAATCTTAGTGCGAGAGAGAAAGAGAGAGAGAGAGAGAAACTTAGAGAGCGTCCCGCGTTGTGCGCGGGGTGTTAACTGGCCGTTTGACTCCTGAGCAAATGCGAGTGTAAGGGTACAGATATGTTATAGTCGGACTTGACCGACTTTCTTTCTTGTTCCTTTTAATTTGTAACAATATTTTCTCCCATTTAGAAATACTTGTTAAGCTTAGCAATATACATATCTAAGCTCTTTGAGCAGATTGTAGCCAAGCAGATTTCTTTTTTTGTAAAGATGTTCATGAACCCATATCAACATGGTTTTATGCTAGGTCGCTTGACCCCATCTAATTAAGCGGTCTTCAGTAATTATTGCATCAGTTCCTTTGACAAACGATGTCAAGTTGATGTTATTTATACAGATTTTTCGTGGAGTTTAAACCAGAGTTGCCCCTGGGGCACGAACATACTCGCCAATTCACACCGAATGCTTGCCGAAGTCATGCATCACTGTGTGTTAAAGAGAGACACAGTCACATTTTAGCGCTCTCTGCTTGGGGAACCCTGTTTTAAACGGTGCAGAGATTGAGAGAGTTTCGTCCTACAAGTACCTTGGAGTTACACCTAATGCAAACGGAAAATTTGAAACACATCTTAAACTAAAGCTGAGTGAATCTCTAATGGCGTTAAACAATACCTGGGGCAGTCTGATGAGTAAACAAAATGTGCTACCGAGCATAAAATACAAAATGTTTGAGCCAACAGCTCGCTTTATAATGTGTTACGCATCATATGTATGAGGATACTCTAGACATAATGAAGTAGAGAAGTTGATACACTCAGAAAAAAATGGCGTTCTAAAAGGTAGCACAAATTTTTTACTTTTATACCCATTCCGTTCTCAACTTTTACGTTCTTAAAACAAGACCACGTTCTCAAAAATATACCATACGTTCTAAATAGACGAACTAATTAAGAAAACTCGTTCTTAAATTGTATCTTGAAATATGACCGACGCGTTCGTCATGATGATAATTGCAAAAAATAATATATTGAAAGTTAAGCATCAAATATGTTATATTATTACCAAAAAAAAGTAGTTAAGGATATAATTTAAGTACCTAAATTAAAATATTAAAAAAATTTAAAAAAAAAATCTGCCCCTACTGTGACTTGAACCCACGAGGCCACCTCTCATCCTCTACACCACGCCGCTCGTTGCTTGTACGGTGTCCAAGGAACCTATAAGCGCTAAGTTCTTTTGCCTGCTGTGCTTTCAGTACGATTTAAACGCAATCATTCGCGTGTGAGCAATAGCCGTATGAGAAACGCTGTCGCCGTCCGTGTGTATTCAGTTTTATGCAAGCGAAGGGGGTACCGAGTTCGATTCCCAGTTAAGGTAAGGTAAAAAAAAAGAATTTTCTAAAGTGGATAACACAATGTGATTGAGCAGCAGAGCTAAACTTTCCCTCCCCCCCATTTCCTCTCTTTCCCCTCTCTCTCTCCGCTTTACGACCACGACTACCACACACTCCTTAATGTGGTTAATATTTGCTTTTTATCTTCTGTATTTACCAGAACGGTCTTTATCGGTTCCAAAAACAAGAACGGAGAGTTCTTAAAATTAGAAAAGCGGTCTCCAAAACTTCGTTCTTAAGATAAGCCCGGTGTTCTCGGTATAAGAAAAAACGGACTTACCCTACTATTGAGAACGAAAATACACGTTTCGGTACATTTAGACCGGATTTTTTTCTGAGTGTACGGTTTTTCATCAAGAAACTGTTCAAACTGCCTCGAAATAGTCCCACCTATGCAATTCACCTTGACACTGGGCTTCCAGAACTTTACTGCTATACTCTAGGCATGCATTTCCAATACATGAGAAAAGTGATGGACAAGCCGGGAACAAGATTGGTAGACAAAATAACAAAAGAACTGCTCTCAAGGGAAGGGAAATGTTTTCAAGAATGGCGTTCGATGGCAGCAGAATATAATGTGATCCTAGACTTGAACAATCGCTTTTCTTGGAAGAATTTGCACGAGTCAATTTTACAGTGTATTGCAGCGAATTCAAATGAAAAATTTATCGCAGAGGCCCAACAAAGCACAAACAGGCGGATGTACGAGCTTCTCGTTGGGTGAAGGAAATCATTTCAATGATCGCTACCACGAGAATTCAATATCACAAATTTTCAGAGCTCGATATGATCTTCTTGTGCTGAATTTCAGAACCTACAAATCCAATACCTCAACTGAAAACGAATGCTCGCTTTGCAATAGGCATGCAAAGGAGGATACTTTCCACTTTTTGGCCGAATGCCTAATTCTAAGAGAATAAAGAATTCTTTACTGGCAAAAATCCACCCTATCCCAATCCCAAATCATAGACATTTTGAACGGGCGAAACTGGAACACGCTCGCAGGATATATACATGAAGCACAAACTGACGCGACGTTCGTACGAAAAGATCTTTTTGAAAAATATGAAAATCTTGAATTTCTAAAAGGATTGTTCTATATTTGGGTAGCAATTAAGTAGCACTATGATCAGCATAAACAATGACATCAATCGATCATAAGGAGTTAAAGATATAAGCAATCATATATGCTGCCGTGACGTTACATAAATCGGAAGTGGGTTCTGACTGGTTTTGGAAAAAAGCAAAATTCTGCGAATTGCACAAAACTTTTTGTATAAAATTTTTTTTAGTATGGTTTGAAATAATACAAGTTTATTTTCCTGGTTATCTTATTTTAAAATGTTTGCTAAATTTTTGTTTATTTGCATAAGTATCTGACGTGACGTTACCTGACGTTACGTTACTTAAATTACCTCATAATATTTATGTTGTTTTAGTTATAATATAAAGCAGAAACTTACAGTTAATTGTAATCATATAGTTTCTTATGGACACCATCTGCTTTATTTTTTAACTCTTTGTACCCTTAGAAATAGTTTAGAGACCAAAAATCAATGCAATCTAAAGGCATTTTTATGACCAAATCCAAATGAGAAAAATGGCGCATGCGCGACTTTGCATTCGAAAATCTCGAAATGGGTTGTAAATATATTTAAAATTGGCTCATATTAGTTCATTTTGATTATTTCCCCATGAAAAAATGATAAAAAATAGTGCTTTTAAGTAATTTTCATTTTTTAGTCTCGGTGGACTTTTCTGTGGAAATGCCCATATACAGATTTTTTTCAGCGCATTCGATAAAGTTTGTCATAATGCTGAACTCGCCAAGCTTTTTAAACTAGGGTTTCATTCCTCTTTATTGTGCTGGATTCAATCTAATTTGGCCCGCCGGACTTACAAAGTCAGAATAAACCACTCGCTTTCGACTCCATATGTGGCTACTTCAGGACTTCCACTTTACTTTTCATTATTTTTATTAATGATATCTGTGTACAATTTTCGTAACTCAGAGATTCTGCTATATGCTGATAATCTTAAAATTTACCGATCAATTAAATCCTTAAGTGATAGTCGATTGTTGCAATCTGATCTAGATAGGGTCAGTTCATGGTGAGCTCTCAACTTACTCCCTCTTAATCTCAACAAATGCTTTATTGTTAGATATAGCAAATGCTTCTACAATATTACGGCCACTTATTCGATTTCTAAGCAAACTTTATCGAGCCGGGCTTATCTTTAATGAGCACATAAATTATATCTTGCCCAGGGCCTATTCCATGTTTGGTTTGGTCAAGCGCAATGCCAGCCAATTTAAGGACCCTTACACTATGTTGAGCCTTTACTCTGTATTTGTGAGCTCCAAGTTGGTGTATGCATAATTTCATACATGCACAGTTCATACAAAGAGGCTTAACAGGGTGCAGAAAAAAATTTATAAAATTTGCGTTCCTTCCGCTCAATTTATCTGATCCTCTGCCGCCTTATTTTAGTAGATGTGCGTTGGTGCATCCCTCCACTCTAGAAGATAGAAGAACTATTGCGTCGTTATAGTTTTTGAACGACCTAATTTTTGGCAGCATTGATTGTCCTACCTTGTTAGGTAAGATAAATTTAAATGTATCAGGCATTCCAACCCTTTTCCAACCAATTTTCCCGAACAAATTATTCCCTTAATGAACCTAATATCTAGGGCCCTTAAAAACTTTAACTCCTTACCCGTTAGCAGGCGATTTGAATTCGACTGTAATAACTGGGCAATCAAAATTTTGTTAGCAGAATACTTTTCTTCTTTTAGACATTCAATTTAGCAATATAATTTAAGTTCAAATAAAGTAACCGAAAACTATAAACTCCAAAAGTTTACATTAGAATAAAATTTGCATATTTTTGCTGTATGTTTAAACGAAAGGGCCAAGCATATAAAATTAGTAATCACCGAGTTTAAGGACGATAACATTGAAAAAAATCAAAAATTTCTTACTAAGACCCATTTTTGTCCGATCGGTCCAATGGGTAAAATGGGTTTTAGTGAGAAAAAGTTTTTTGTTTTCAATATTAGCGTTCTTAAACTCGGTCATTGTTAATATTATATGTTTTTAAGCTGATCTGCAAAGTTTGGTCACCTCGAATCGACGTGAATTAAAATTAGTATTAAAAAGAGATGTTTTAACTATATGTTTGAAATGTTTTAATGTTATAACATGTTGTGGTTTTGTTTTAAAATAGTTGTTTTCCCCGAATTCAGCCAAATAGCCGAATTCAGCTTAAGTTAAAGTTGTGTTCCGTAATAAGTTGTGTAATTTAATGGTATCAACTTTATGTTGAAAAATGTATTTCAGTGTTACATTAGTTACTTGCTTTGGCGTATAATTCAGTAAACTTTGACTATCTAAGAGCATAGGCTATTATGGGTGTCGCTTTTAACACTAATTTATGCCTCCATGAAGAATTTTTTTGAAAGGCGGCACTATTTTGTTCACCTTGTCTACCAGTTAAAGAAACGCTTGGCAATATCAGATTTTTTCAAGATATACATTTTTGTTCTATTTTTTCACGGTTGCATGCCTCCATGAAGAATTTTTTGAAAGACGGCACTATTTTGTTCTAATTTGTCCACCAGTTAAATAAACGCTTGGAAATATCAGATTTTTTCAAAAATACATTTTTTTATTATTTTTTCAAACTTGGTTCGGTCTAAGATTTGATTTACAGTGAAACTATGTCGAAATTCCCGGTTTGAACGAGCTCAGCTTAAAACCGGTTTGCAGCCGAGATTTATTTCATATCTGGATTCGAAATGCAGACACGAAGTGTTTCAAAATTGTCATAATTAAAAATTTTCAAAAAAATTGATTTTTATTTTTTTTCATAGAACACGGGATGCATGGGTTCTTCCTTTATACATACTAAATACTACGACTTGACTTATAAAATTTTGATACAGATCCATATGGATAGCAGAACTTGGCTATGTTGGGTCGACTCATTTTCCCGCGCAAGTCTTTCGCCTCTGGGATTCCTTACATGCCTAGAAAAAAAAAATTTAATAAAAACATGAATGTTTTTTTAGACGATACATTTCACGGCGACTCACCTGTCGTCGATAACGCTCCTTTTTAGCATCGCTGAGCCTTGTCCAGGCTCGAGCGGCCTTTCTGATTAGGTCCCTAGGCTTCAGGCCGCAATGCTTACATCTATAGGCACGGATGAAATTTAGGTAGCCATTGTTTGTCACGGGACCCGGCTTGCTGCAACGCTTCTTATTCCCGCAACTCGGTTTGCGTTTCCTGCGCTTGGGGCAAGCTGGCTTCCGTTTCTTGGCGCCAGGATTACGCTTGCGCTTCTTAGCGGCACAAGGATCGCGCTTACGCTTTTTGGTAGGGCATACCGACGATGGGGACTTAGATCGTTTGGGAGTGCCACAATCCGAATTATCGGAGCAACGATAATCGCTTTTGGAAGCAGCTACGCGAAAAATCTCTTTATCGTTGCAGCTTAACTGCTTCCAAAATTTCGCGCTCTCCGTGGCGAGGCGTAGCGGGCTCAAGCCCGGGTGACGTCTGTCCAATTCGCTCATGAAAAACAAGAATCCTTCATTCTTTCTGGATCCCTGCTTGCTTTTGACATGATTGTTGTCCATGGCTTCTCCACTAATTTGGTAACTCGAATAGATAATGCTGGGATTGAGAAAACGCTTATATATATATGCAGCATATCAATGGATCCTTCAATTTGTTGAAGACTTTCTTTATATACTCACCACGATAAAAAATTTGGAAAAATATACTATAAATATAAACAACAATAAAATAGAATGTAAAATTTGGTGTGAACTTGTCTAGCACTAAACTGTAACTGACTGAAACTGAATCTGATTCTAGCCATATGAGCAAGATTACCAAGTCATGGCATGCTATTTTCTCACAAACTAAACTAACATAAAACCACAAAACTGGATTGAATCTGTAGACGCCGCCGGATAAGTATTCCCCGGTGGGGGATAACATCTTGGCATAAATAAGGCGAACCAACGTTTAATTTTATTCCCAAATACAACAATTCAAGCCGCAGGTCCTGTGTGAGGTTTTCCATTATATTATATATTTTCTATATTAAATCTTACACTTACTTTTTTATTTTATCCATTTCCTTTGGACCAACTTTTCTTTTGGCCCCACTAGATGTGTGCTTCATCAACAATAAAAACATTTTTATTTAATTTCATCTGCTGTCTATTCGATAAAAAAAAACATTTATACAATGTAAAAAATATATCATAATAGGTAACACTGCGTATTAGTTATTCACAAAAACTTTAGAGACGAAGTATACAGGGGGTGAGACCATTACCTTAAACATTTCACACTCAGCAGGTCCAATCTAGTGTTCAGCCTGAACCAACCTTTACAGCCTTACCAACGCAACCTGAACATCTTTAAGGTCGTGATCAGAATCCCTGACATATCCTGCAGTTGCAGTTAAGGCGCCGTCTGCGACTGACCCCGACACTTAGTATGCGTCTGAATTGACGAATTTGTTCGGGCCCTAGTGGGGCTAAATGTAGAAGAAATTTCCAGCAAGTTTTTGTATAAATTGCGTATGATTAAAACCGATCTAGGAGTGGATAAAAAACAAGAACTAAACAGTGTAAATTTGAGAAATTTTTGCACACCTAAGGTTCGAGGTTTTTGAGTAAAGGTTTTGGTTTGAGCCTTAATTTGTCTAGCGGTTTACCCAATTTAAAAAGGAATTCTGAATAAATATTCAGGAATATTCAGAATAACTTCATATTTGAAAAAGCTTTCGACATTAGTAATGTTGTTTAAGAAGGTGCGAACTCATATTTTTTGAAGCTGTTTGGAGATAACTTTCATACTGAAAACAAGCTATGCAAAATATTACTACATTACATTACATTATTACATTTACACTAGACATGTACACCTACACTAGTAGGTCTGCATTTTATTATGAATCTACTATGAGTTTGAACAACTATTCACATTTAAAACACAGCAACAAGCAAAACTACTAGATTATCATGTTCCAGTGTGAAGGCAGCCTTACATTAGTTTCTTGCGTTGGCGAATAATCGAGTAAACTTTGATTATCTAAAAGCATAGGCTATTATGGGTGTAGCTTTTAACACTAATTTATGCCTCCATGAAGAATTTTTTTGAAAGACGGCACTATTTTGTTCTAATTTGTCCACCAGTTAAAGAAACGCTTGGCAATATCAGATATTTTCACATTTTGGTTTTATTATATTTTCACACTTGGTTCGGTTTAAGGTTTGGTTCACAGTGAAACTATGTCGAAATTCAGGGTTTGAACTAGCTCGGTTGAAAACCGGTTTGCAGCACCGCTTTATTTCATATCTGGACTCAATCTAGAATAGACCTCTTTGCACCTACGAAGGGTTTCAAGATTGTCATAATTAAAAATATTCAAAATAATATTTTTTTTTTTTGTTTTATTTGAACACCGGAAGTTTGGGTGCTTCCATTACACATTCAAAATGCTACGACTTGACTTATAAAATTTCGATACATGGATAGCAGACTGGAGTTAACTTTTGGCTATGTTTGAGCTACTTATTTTTTGGTACACACCCGGCGGCGTTTGTGTCGCGGGCTCTGTGAGACTTTGCAGGCCTAGACAAAAAAATAAAAAAAACATGAATGATTTATTTAGACACACATTTCACTGCTACTCACCTGGCGTCGATACCGATCCTTTTTATCAGGACTTAATTTTGCCCAGGCTCGAGCGGCCTTTCTGATTAGGTCTTTCGGCTTCAGACCGCAATGTTTACGTCTATATGCACGGATAAAGTTAAGGTACCCGTTGTTTGTCACGGGGCCAGGTTTGCTGCAACGCTTCTTGTTCCCGCAACTGGGTTTGCGCTTCCTGCGCTTGGGGCAAGCTGGCTTGCGTTTCTTGGCGCAAGGATTGCGTTTACGCTTTTTGGTAGGGCATACCGACGATGCAGATTGGGATTTAGATCGTTTGGGTGTGCCACAATCTGAATTATCGGAGCAACGATATTCGCTTTTAGAAGCAGCTACGCGAAAAATCTCTTTATCGTTGCAGCTTAGCTGCTTCCAAAATTTCGCGCTCTCCGTGGCGAGGCGTAGCGGGCTCAAGCCCGGGTGACGTCTGTCCAATTCGCTCATGAAAAACAAGAATCCTTCATTCTTTCTGGATCCCTGCTTGCTTTTGACATGATTGTTGTCCATGGCTTCTCCACTAAATTGGTAACTCGAATTGATAACGCTGGGATAGAGGAATCGCTTATATGTATATGCAGCATATCAATGGATCCTTCAATTTGTTGAAGACTTTCTTTATATACTCACCACAATAAAAAATTTGGAAAAATATACTATAAATATAAACAACAATAAAATAGAATGTAAAATTTGGTGTGAACTTGTCTAGCACTAAACTGTAACTGACTGAAACTGAATCGGATTCTAGCCATATGAGCAAGATTACCAAGTCATGGCATGCTATTTTCTCACAAACTAAACTAACATAAAAACACAAAACTTGATTGAATCTGTAGACGCCGCCGGTTACGTATTTCCCACTAGATGTGACGGATGAAAATTCTGCGGAACCTGAAAATCTTTAAGGTCGTGATCAAAATACTTGACATGTTCGGCAGTTGCAGTTAAGGCGCCGTCTGCGACTGACCCCGACACTCAGTAAGCAGTCGGCTCGTATGCGTCTGAATTGGCGAATTTGTTCGGCCCCTAGTGGCTATGGCTGGAAAACTCTGCTCTAACGACAATAGCAAAATATTCGTCGCTCTTAGAGAGTAAAGCTAACATTTTGCATACATAAATTGACCAAATTGCTATTCTCTAGCTAAAAAACAATATTTTGCATGTGCTTTAAAATGATTTCAATTCTTAATCATGGAAATATTTGTATCACCGTAGTGACTAGCACAATCAATATAAGTAAATTTTGTACTGGGATAAAATAAAAATAAATCTAAATGCAGAAGAAATTTCAAGCAAGTTTTTGGATAAATTGCGTATGATTAAAACCGATCTAGGAGTGGATAAAAAACAAGAACTAAACACTGCAAATTTGAGAAATCTTTGCAGACCTCCCGGTTAGCGGAAATGTTTGAAAATTTAAGGTTCGAGGTTTTTGAGTAAAGGTTTTGGTTTGAACCTTAATTTGTCTAACGGTTTACCCAAATTAAAAAGGAATTCTGAATAAACATTTAGAATAACTTCATATTTGAAAAAGCTTTCGACATTAGTAATGTTGTTTAAGAAGGTGCGAAGGCTCAATTATTTTTTGAGGCTTTTTGGAGATAACTTTCATACTGAAAACAAGCTATGCAAAATATCACTACATTATATTACATTATTACATTTACACTAGACATGTACACCTACACTAGTAGGTCTGCATTTTATCATGATTCTACTATGAGTTTGAACAACTATTCACATTTAAAACACAGCAACAAGCAAAACTACTAGATTATCATGTTCCAGTGTGAAGGCAGCCTTACATTAGTTTCTTGTGTTGGCGAATAATTGAGTAAACTTTGACTATCTAAAAGCATAGGCTAATTATAGGCTAATTTATGCCTCCAAGAATTTTTTGAAAGACGGCACTATTTTGTTCTAATTTGTCCACCAGTTAAAGAAACGCTTGGCAATATCAGATATTTTCATATTTTGGTTTTATTATATTTTCACACTTGGTTCGGTTTAAGGTTTGGTTCACAGTGAAACTATGTCGAAATTCAGGGTTTGAACGAGCTCGGTTGAAAACCGGTTTGCAGCACCGATTTATTTCATATCTGGAATAGACCTCTTTGCAGCTACGAAGGGTTTAAAGATTGTCGTAATTAAAAATATTCAAAATAATATATATTTTTTTTTGGTTTATTTGAACACCGGAAGCTTGGGTGCTTCCATTACACATACGAACACACGACTTGACTTATAAAATTTAGATACATGGATAGCAGACTGGAGTTAACTTTTGGCTATGTTTGAGCTACTTATTTTTTGGTACACACCCGGCGGCGTTTGTGTCGCGGGCTCTGTGAGACTTTGCAGGCCTAGACAAAAAAATAAAAAAACATTAATAATTTATTTAGACACACATTTCACTGCGACTCACCTGGCGTCGATACCGATCCTTTTTATCAGGGCTTAATTTTGCCCAGGCTCGAGCGGCCTTTCTGATTAGGTCTCTCGGCTTCAGACCGCAATGTTTACGTCTATAGGCGCGGATGAAATTGAGGTACCCATTATTTGTCACGGGACCCGGCTTGCTGCAACGCTTCTTGTTCCCGCAACTGGGTTTGCGCTTCCTGCGCTTGGGGCAAGCTGGCTTGCGTTTCTTGGCGCAAGGATTGCGTTTACGCTTTTTGGTACGGCATACTGACGATGCAGATACAGATTTAGATCGTTTCGGTGTGCCACAATCCGTATTATCGTTGCAACGATAATCGCTTTTACACGCAGCTTCGCGAAAAATCTCTTTATCGTTGCAGCTTAGCTCTTTCCAACATTTTGCGCTCTCCGTGGCGAGGCGTAGCGGGCTCATGCCCGGGTGACGTCTGTCCAATTCGCTCATAAAGAATAAAAATCCTTCATTCTTTCTGGATCCCTGCTTGCTTTTGACATGATTGTTGTCCATGGCTTCTCCACTAAATTGGTAACTCGAATTGATAACGCTGGGATTGAGAAAACGCTTATATGTATATGCAGCATTTCAATGGATCCTTCAAATTGTTGAAGACTTTCTTTATATACTCACCACGATAAAAATTTGGAAAAATATACTATAAATATAAACAACAATAAAATAGAATGTAAAATTTGATGTGAACTTGTCTAGCACTAAACTGTAACTGACTGAAACTGAATCTGATTCTAGCCAAATGAGCAAGATTACCAAGTCATGGCATGCTATTTTCTCACAAACTAAACTAACATAAAAACACAAAACTTGATCAAATCTGTAGACCCCGCCGGATGCGTATTCCCAGGTGGGGGGATAACATCCTGGCTTAAATTATGCGAACGTTTTTATTTTTATTCCCAACTACAACAAGTTCTATGGCAGGTTTATTCAAATTTCAAGCCGCAGGCCGTGTGTTAGGATTTTTTTTATCTGCTAAATGTTATATGATTTATCGGATTAAAGTTTATGGTGTGGCCATCAATTGGTCAATTAATTGGCTTTAGATTTATTCGTTTTTTTTTCCCCCCATGAGCCCTGATATATTGTGCTTAGAGTAATATCAACAAAAGGACAAAAACATAACCAAACAGCACAGGAAATGCTTATAAAAAAAAATTATCAAAAACTAACCACATTTTCCACATTAAAATTCAATTATTTATATCTTATGAGCAAAACCAAAACTTCGTGTTTGGTTTTCTGTAACATCATTTAATGCAGCTTACATTAAATCAAATTTCGTTGAAAAGGTTTCATTAACGTGGTCACAGAACCTACAAATGAAAACAACTCGCTCAACCCACTTATATGCAAAAAATTCCCCTGATGGGGAAAGCGGACAATTGATTTGAATTCAGCGACCAAAAATACATATGAATCTGTAGACGCCGCCGGTTACGTATTCCCCGGTGGGGGATAACATCCTGGAATAAATAAGTCGACCCAATTTTCACTTTTATTCCCAACTACAACAATATCTTTGGCGGGTTTATAAAAACTTCAAGCCGCAGGCCGTGTGTGAGGTTTTCTATTATATTATATATTTTCTATATTAGTTCTTTCACTTTCTTTTTTATTTTATCCATTTCTGAAAGGACGTTTCTAAAAAATATCAGGAAAAACTTTTCTTTTGGCCCCACTAGATGTGCGCTTCAACAACAAAAAAATTTTTATTTAATTTCATCGGCTGCCTGTTCGATAAAAAAACGAGAGCGTAAGTTAAAGTCGGCTCTAACCGACTTCGATATACCCGTTACTCATGGAAACAAATGTTTATTAGCCTTCCTGTATGCCTGAGGTGGGTCAGCCGAAAAGTATGCAACATTTTTTAACTCGGCTATTTATTATCCGCCAGATATTAATAGACATTTGTCAATTACTAAATCCAACATAAATGACTCCAAATTCATCACGATAAACAGATCAGACAACAAAACTTTTGAAAACGTCGGTCAAGCCCGACTACTACATACTCTGCACCCTTAATGTCGCAGCTCGAATTTGGTCACAAGTCAAACGGCCAGTTAACACACAACGCACAACGTAGTGCGCTCTCTAAGTCTCTCTCTCTCTCTCTCTCTCTCTCTCTCTCACACTAAGATTGCTGCTGAACGCAATGCTTAGGTTATGGGTGGGGTGGGTGGTGGGTGTTAACTGACCGTTTTTTGCTCATAACTTGAGTATCGTTCATCCGATCTTTATCATTCCTTCAGCAAATCGATAAATAATTTTGAGTACTAGATATCTCTAGAAAGTACGAACCATCTATCATCAAAACTGTAGGAGATATGACGTTTTTTCCAAATTGCGGGGGCGTGAGGGGGCGTGGCAAAAATTGAAAATAAACTTGATCTGCGTGCAGACAATAGGAGTCTACATTTCAAATTTGGTAGCTCTAGCTCTTCTAGTCTCTGAGATCTAGGTGTTCATACAGACAGACGGACAGACGGACATGGCTATATCGAATCGGCTGTTGATGCTGATCAAGAATATATATACTTTATATGGTCGGAAATGATTCCTTCTGGCTGTTACATACATTTGCACGACTTTAGTATCCCCTTTTACTCTACGAGTAACGGGTATAAAAACATTTATACAATATAAATTATTGTTCAGCGAGGCATTAAATAAGAGGCCCCAAAGATATAAACAACTGCTGCCATTTTGAATCTATGCCTTTCAGATTCGACGTTGAGCTGTAAGTTACACTCTCATGTGCTAACATTCAAATCAATCCAGCCAAGATTAGGCGGAGAATCTATTTATTTTATTCCTTACCAGCTGGAGTTTAATAACTTCATATGCTCAAAAAAAAGTAACAAGCAATAAGGACCGATTTCTCAGCCTCTATATAAATCTATCTGTCACAAAATCTAACAAACAACAGTGAAATGGTCAGGAATGCTAAGAAAATTACCCAATTTGTCACTCACCGTAATATAACCGCTTATTACTGAAGAAACTACTTTTAAGGACACAAATGACGCACATATCATAACACGATCATTCGTCTTTTTCTCAATTCCATTTACTTTTCAAAAATAGTTCCGCATCAATTTTGAAATGTTTTCGTGTTCTGAATTCCACGCGAAATTACTTTGGAATTGCTTTGCCGCTTATCGATTGATAGTTTCGAGTTATTTTACTTTCGAAATAGTTTTGTGGAAGTGAAATTGAGAACAAGGCTGTATGATAAATAACATAGAACCGCGATTGAATACCATGGATGAACAATGCGAAAGAGTATAGAAGTGATAATTAGAAATGTTTCCGTAGCAGACGAATCGAATATTGTAAGTTTAACTGACACAAAAGATGATAAATTGTCCTTAAGGGGCTAGGGTCAGTCAGAGGCACGAAAAACCAAACGGGACGAGATCGAATTTTATTGTCAATAGAAGGAAACTTCAGCTTTAAAATTCTGGATACCTGACATGTTCTGTAGTTGCAGTTAAAGCGCCGACTGTGACTGACCCTGACACTCACTAAGCAGTCGGCTCGTATTCGTGTGAATTGCCGAATGTGTTCGGCCCCTAGTGGCTATGGCTATCTGTTCGTACGACAATATCAAAATATTCGTCGCTCTTAGAGTATAAAGCTAACATTTTGCATAAATAAATTGACCAAATTGCTATTCGCCAGTTGAAAAACAATATTTTACAAGTGCTTTAAAATTATCGTATGAATTTATTTTAATTCTAAATCATGGAAATATTTTTGTATGCACTGACTTGCACAATCAATCAATTGTAGTGCAGGGATAAAATAAAAATAAATCTTAATGCAGAAAATATTTCAATTTAAGAAATTTGGATAAATTGCGTATGATTAAAACCGAGCTAGTAGAGAATGAAAAACCAGAACTAAAACCTGCAAATCTGAGAAATTTTTGCGGAGATAACTTTCATACTAGCTATGCAAAACATTACTTCATTAATACGGAGTAGTGAAGTAATGATAAGTAATGTAAAAGTTTCATACAAAAAGTGTGGAAACTTAGGCAGACGTAAAATGTTTTGTATGAAACTTTTACATTACTTCACAACTGCGTAGAGGCCTTTACATTCCATAATTACATTATAAGGCTGCCTCAACACAGAGAATTACTTGATACACAACACATTATTGTCTAGTAGGCCTGCATTTGGTCATGATTCTACTATGAATTTGACAAACGATTTCCATGTATTAAAGATAGCAAACAAGCAAAACTACTAGATTATCATGTTTCATGTACATGATTTCAGTGTGAGGCAGCCTTAGGCACTTGTTTCTTGCGTTGGAGAATAATTCAGTTAAAGCCTAGTACTGAGGGCGTTCGAATTTTCCTTACGTCACAGTATTTCATATAATTAGAAACACCTTGACTTTGCTTTGATGCTCATGGGCTTTTAGAAAGTGTTTCTATTTATGTGAAATACTGCGACGCAAGGAAAATTCGGACGCCCTCAGTACTAGGCGTAAACTTTGACTATCTAAAAGCTTAGGCATGAGTGTCGCTTTTAACACTAATTTATACCTCCATCAAGAATTTGTTGAAAGACTGCACTATTTTGTTCTACTGTGTCCACCAGTTAAAGAAACGCTTGGCAATATCAGATTTTTTCAAGATATACATTTTGGTTTTATTATATTTTCACAGTGAAACTATGTCGAAATCCCGTGTTTGAACGAGCTCGGTTGAAAACCGGTTTGCAGCACCGATTAATTTCATATCTGGAATCAATCTGGAATAGACCTCTTTGCAGCTACGAAGGGTTTCAAGATTGTCACATAATTAAAAATATTCAAAATAATCTTTTTTTTTGGTTTATTTGAACACAGGAAGCTTGGGTGCTTCCATTACACATACGACATACGACTTGACATAAAATTTGGATACATATCCATATGGATAGCAGACTGGAGTTAACTTTTGGCTATGTTTGAGCTACTTATTTTTTGGTACACACCCGGCGGCGTTTGTGTCGCGGGCTCTGCGAGACTTTGCAGGCCTAGACAAAAAAATAAAAAAACATTAATGATTTATTTAGACACACATTTCACTGCGACTCACCTGGCGTCGATACCGGTCCTTTTTTTCAGGGCTTAATTTTGCCCAGGCTCGAGCGGCCTTTCTGATTAGGTCCCTCGGCTTCAGACCGCAATGTTTACGTCTATAGGCACGGATAAAATTAAAGTACCCGTTGTTTGTCACGGGACCCGACTTGCTGCAACGCTTCTTATTCCCGCAACTGGGTTTGCGCTTTCTGCGCTTGGGGCAAGCTGGCTTGCGTTTCTTGGCGCAAGGATTACGCTTGCGCTTTTTGGTACGGCATACTGACGATGCAGATGCAGATTTAGATCGTTTCGGGGTGCCACAATCCGTATTATCGTAGCAAAGATATTCGCTTTTACACGCAGCTACGCGAAAAATCTCTTTATCGTTGCAGCTTAGCTGCTTCCAAAATTTCGCGCTCTCCGTGGCGAGGCGTAGCGGGCTCAAGCCCGGGTGACGTCTGTCCAATTCGCTCATGAAAAACAGAAAGCCCTCATTCTTCCTGGATCCCTGCTTGCTTTTGACATGATTGTTGTCCATGGCTTCTCCACAAAATTGGTAACTCGAATTGATAACGCTGGGATTGAGAAAACGCTTATATATATATGCAGCATATCAATGGATCCTTCAATTTGTTGAAGACTTTCTTTATATACTCACCACTATAAAAAATTTGGAAAAATATACTATAAATATAAACAAAAATAAAATAGAATGTAAAATTTGGTGTGAACTTGTCTAGCACTAAACTGTAACTGACTGAAATTGAATCTGATTCTAGCCATATGAGCAAGATTACCAAGTCATGGCATGCTATTTTCTCACAAACTAAACTAACATTTTTTTTGTGCAAGTTCATTAGGGTGGGCTAGAAGTTTTTCAGAATATTTGCGCATAAGTTGCTGTATTTCAGTTTCGACCAATGGGATCCTCAGGTCGTTGTGGACACACTCGTTGCGAATGTACCATGGCGCTCCAGTGAGTGTTCTAAGAATTCTTGATTGTGATCTTTGAAGGATATCCGCACTGCTCGCACAGGCATTTCCCCATAGCTGTGAGCCATAAGTCCAGACAGGCTTTATGATGCTTTTGTACAGTAAGACTTTATATTCCAGTTTTAGAGGGGAACGGGAGTTAATTAGCCAGTGAAGGCTATTGGCCTTTAGCCTTATTTGAAGTTTTTTCGACTCTATGTGTTTGCGCCAAGTGAGCCTTCTGTCGAGGTGGACACCAAGGTAAACAACATCGTTTGATTGTGGTATCATAGTCGCGTTTAGGGATATCTGGGGACAGGTGCTTCTGTTGAGTGTGAACGTCACGTGTGTACACTTTTGCTCGTTAATTTTTATGCGCCAGTTGGCCAGCCACTCCTCCACGTGAGATAGGTGGCTTGCCAAAAGTCTGGATGCGATAATTGGACATCGTGATCTGCTTAGAATTGCCGTATCATCAGCAAAAGTGGACATTGTTAGTCGGGGGTCTGTTGGGATGTCGGCAGTGTACAACACATACAGAAAAGGACCGAGAACGCTACCCTGTGGCACTCCGGCTGCCATGATAAACTCTTCCGTTGTGTACTCGTTTTGACGAACAGAAAAAACTCTGTTGCTGACATAACATTCTAAGAGTTTGTGTGTATTTGGAGGAAGCAGTGTCCTAATTTTGTATATAAGCCCGTCCAACCAAACGCGGTCAAACGCTTGTGCAACATCTAGGAAAATGGCAGAGCAGTATTCGTGGTGCTCATACGCAGTCCGAATATCTGAAGTTAAACGGTTGACTTGCTCAATGGTCCCGTATTTTGCTCGGAACCCAAATTGATGTGAAGGAATTATATTTTGTGCATGGGTATCAATTTTGCGAAGTAAGATCTTCTCAAATACTTTTGATAAGCAAGGTAGCAGGCTAATGGGTCTATATGATGACGCTTGTGTTTTATCCTTTCCTGGTTTCTGAATCATTATGATTGTCGATTTCTTCCACTGAATTGGAAAGTATCCATATCGCAGTACGGCATTGAAGATTCTCGAGATGTATGTAATGGCAGGACTTGGAAGTTCCATAATCATTTTAGGCGTAATAAGATCATGTCCTGGTGCTTTTTTGGGATTGAGTTCTGTTATAACTTTTTTTATTTCAAGCGAATGAACTTTGATTGGGTAAGTCTGTGCGGCAGTGGGAATCAGTGGCAGTGCATATGCATTGGTTGGTGGATTCGGCTGGAAAACATTTCTTAAGTGAAGGGCAAAGACATTTGCCTTTTCCTCGTCGCTGCGGGCCCATTTTCCTCACTGATCCCTCAAAGGCGTATCTACCTTTGCAGGTGGTTTTATGCTTGCGTGTGCTCTCCATAGGGGGAATTTGGTGCTTGTAGGCAATAGTTTTTCGATGTAACGGCTATGGGCTAGCTGCTCCTCAGCTTCGAGTGCTTTGTGAAGTACACGTTCTGCATGTCTCAGGCGAGTCCTTGCAGCAGGCGACCGATTGCTCTGCCGTTCTCTTCTTGCACGCCGCTTTTCAGCGACCAGCCGGTCTATAAGTCTGTTTGTTAATCTACGATCTTGCTTAGGTGTTGTTATTGATGTTGTTAGTGGGCTCGAGTGATGAGCTGCAGCAGTAATAATTGAGCTCATAAACTAACATAAAAACACAAAACTTGATTGAATCTGTAGACGCCGCCGGATACGTATTCCCCGGTGGGGATAACATCTTGGCATAAATAAGGCGAACCAACGTTTACTTTTATTCCCAAAAACAACAATTTTCTATTATATTATATATTTTCTATATTAATTCTTACACTTACTTTTTTATTTTATCCATTTCCTTTGGACCAACTTTTCTTTTGGCCCCACTAGATGTGTGCTTCATCAACAATAAAAACATTTTCAATTTAATTTCATCTGCTGTCTATTCGATAAAAAAAAAACATTTATACAATGTAAAAAATATATCATAATATGCAACACTGCGTATTTATTATTTACTAAAACTTTAGAGACTAAGTATACAGATAGGGGGGTGAGACCATTACCTTAAACATTTCATACTCAGCAGGTCCAATCTTAAAATTCAAGTCGGGATGAAAATCTTTAAGGTCGTGATCAGAATACCTGACATGTTCTGCAGTTGCAGTTAAGGCGCCGTCTGCAACTGACCCCGACACTCAGTAAGCAGTCGGCTCGTATGCGTCTGAATTGGCGAATTTGTTCGGCCCCTAGTGGCTATGGCTGGAAAACTCTGCTCTAACGACCATAGCAAAATATTCGTCGCTCTTAGAGAGTAAAGCTAACATTTTGCATACATAAATTTACCAAATTGCTATTCACTAGCTAAAAATCAATATTTTGCATGAATAATTTTAATTCTTAATCATGGAAATATTTTTATCATCGCACAATAAATATAAGCAAATTTTGTACTGGGATAAAATACAAATAAATCTAAATGCAGAAGAAATTTCCAGCAAGTTTTTGGATAAATTGCGTATGATTAAAACCGATCTAGGAGTGGATCAAAAACAAGAACTGAACACTGCAAATTTGAGAAATTTTTGCAGACCTAAGGTTCGAGGTTTTTGAGTAAAGGTTTTGGTTTGAACCTTAATTTGTCTAACGGTTTACCCAATTTACAAAGGAATTCTGAATAAATATTCAGGAATATTTAGAATAACTTCATATTTGAAAAAGCTTTCGATATAAGTAATGTTGTTTAAGAAGGTGCGAAGGCTCAATTATTTTTTGAAGCTGTTTGGAGATAACTTTCATACTGAAAACAAGCTATGCAAAATATCACTTCATTACATTACATTATTACATTTACACTAGACATGTACAACTACAGTAGTAGGTCGGCATTTTTTATCATGATTCTACTATGAGTTTGAACAACTATTCACATTTAAAACATAGCAACAAGCAAAACTGCTAGATTATCATGTTCCAGTGTGAAGGCAGCCTTACATTAGTTTCTTGCGTTGGCGAACAATTGAGTAAACTTTGACTATCTAAAAGCATAGGCTAATTATAGGCTAATTTATGCCTCCATGAAGAATTTTTTGAAAGACGGCACTATTTTGTTCTAGTTTGTCCACCAGTTAAAGAAACGCTTGGCAATATCAGATTTTTTCAAGATATACATTTTGGTTTTATTATATTTTCACACTTGGTTCGGTTTAAGGTTTGGTTCACAGTGAAACTATTTCGAAATTCCGGGTTTGAACGAGCTCGGTTGAAAACCGGTTTGCAGCACCGATTAATTTCATATCTTGAATCAATCTGGAATAGACCTCTTTGCAGCTACGAAGGGTTTCAAGATTATCATAATTTAAAATATTAAAAACAATCTTTTTTTTTTTTGGTTTATTTGAACACCGGAAGCTTGGGTGCTTCCATTACACATTCAAAATGCTACGACTTGACTTATAAAATTTAGATACATGGATAGCAGACTGGAGTTAACTTTTGGCTATGTTTGAGCTTCTTATTTTTTGGTACACACCCGGCGGCGTTTGTGTCGCGGGCTCTGTGAAACTTTGCAGGCCTAGACAAATAAATAAAAAAAAGATTGAATGATTTATTTAGACCCACATTTCACTGCGACTCACCTGGCGTCGATAACGATCCTTTTTTTCAGGTCTTAATTTAGCCCAGGCTCGAGCGGCCTTTCTGATTAGGTCTTTCGGCTTCAGACCGCAATGTTTACGTCGATAGGCACGGATGAAGTTTAGGTAACCGTTGTTTGTCACGGGACCCGGCTTGCTGCAACGCTTCTTATTCCCGCAACTGGGTTTACGTTTCCTGCGCTTGGGGCAAGCTGGCTTGCGTTTCTTGGCGCAAGGATTACGCTTGCGCTTCTTAGCGGCACAAGGATCGCGCTTACGCTTTTTGGTAGGGCATACCGACGATGGGGACTTAGATCGTTTAGGAGTGCCACAATCCGTATTATCGTTGCAACGATAATCGCTTTTAGAAGCAGCTACGCGAAAAATCTCTTTATCGTTGCAGCTTAGCTGCTTCCAAAATTTTGCGCTCTCCGTGGCGAGGCGTAGCGGGCTCAAGCCCGGGTGACGTCTGTCCAATTCGCTCATGAAAAACAAGAATCCTTCATTCTTTCTGGATCCCCGCTTGCTTTTGACATGATTGTTCTCCATGGCTTTTTTCCAATAAATTGGTAACTCGAATTGATAACGCTGGGATTGAGAAAACGCTTATATGTATATGCAGCATATCAATGGATCCTTCAATTTGTTGAAGACTTTCTTTATATACTCACCACGATAAAAAATTTGGAAAAATATACTATAAATATAAATAACAATAAAATAGAATGTAAAATTTGGTGTGAACTTGTCTAGCACTAAACTGTAACTGACTGAAACTGAATCTGATTCTAGCCAAATGAGCAAGATTACCAAGTCATGGCATGCTATTTTCTCACAAACTAAACTAACATAAAAACACATAACTTGATTGAATCTGTAGACCCTGCCGGATGCGTATTCCCCGGTGGGGGATAACATTCTGGAATAAATAAGGCGAACCAATTATAACTTTTATTCCCAAATACAACAATTCAAGCCGCAGGCCCTGTGTGAGGTTTTCTATTATATTATATATTTTCTATCAGGGCTGCAAACCCAAAAAAATTTCGGAACCTCCGGTATGCTGGTTCAAACCAAAATTTACCAAAGGGTAAGGTTCGGAAATTTGAGGTTCGAGGTTTTTGGGCGTTGGTTTTGGTTCGAACCTTGGTTCGTTGCACGTTTTTCCCAATATATTTAAAATAACAATACAATAGGTATACACTTGACGCCTAGATACATTTTTAGTCTGCATTTACACGGTGAAGCAAACTTCATGAAGTTCCTAATGAAGTTTCTGTTTGTAGGGAAGAAGTGTAAAGGGGCATTCGTAGCAGGCAAAGCTTCATATCATGGCAAGCTGGCAATGAAGTTTTTCGATATGTATATGCATAAGATGACACATTCGTGCCAGTTTTCTCTAATTTCGTGTATGTTTATGTTCTGTACCAAAGGTACAAAAGAATATTTGAGCAAATGTATGTAACCGCCAGAACAAAGCATCTCTGACCCTATAAAGTGTATACATATATTCACTTTCGAATGTGCAAGTCATAGTGGGGGTTGACCGACTTTCCGAATTTTTATATATTTCTAATTGTCGACTCTGCTGTTACGTACATAGAAGGGTACCCAAATAAATTTTAATGTGTATAATCTTTTTTTTTCGATCCGAACCAAAAGCTTGGGTTCGGAACGGGTTCGGGTTCATCTATTTTCGTCCTGGTGGTTCGGTTCAGGGTTTGGTTCACAGTAAAAAAAAGCCGGAAATCCGGGTTCGAACCGGTTCGGTTCAAAACCGGTTTGCAGCCCTGTTTTCTATATTAATTCTTACACTTACTTTTTTATTTTATCCATTTCCTTTGGACCAACTTTTCTTTTGGCCCCACTAGATGTGTGCTTCATCAACAATAAAAACATTTTTATTTAATTTCATCTGCTATCTATTCGATAAAAAAAACATTTATACAATATACAAAATATATCATAATAGGCAACACTGCGTATTAGTTATTCACAAAAACTTTAGAGACTAAGTATACAGATAGGGGGTGAGACTATTACCTTAAAGATTTCATACTCAGCAGGTCCAATCTAGTGTTCAGTCTTAAAATTCAAGTCGGGATGCAAATTCTGCGCAACCTGAACATCTTTAAGGTCGTGATCAGAATCCCTGACATGTTCTGCAGTTGCAGTTAAGGCGCCGTCTGCGACTGACCCCGACACTCAGTAAGCAGTCGGCTCGTATGCGTCTGAATTGGCGAATTTGTTCGGCCCCTAGTGGCTGGAATGGCTGGAAAACTCTGCTCTAACGACAATAACACAATATTCGTCATTCTTAGAGAGTAAAGCTAGCATTTTGCATACATAAATTCACCAAATTGCTATTCACTAGCTAAAAAACAATATTTTGCATGTTCTTTAAAATGATTTCAGTTCTTAATCATGGAAATATTTGTATCACCGTAGTGACTAGCACAATCAATATAAGTAAATTTTGTACTGGGATAAAATAAATCCAAATGCAGAAGAAATTTCAAGCAAGTTTTTGGATAAATTGCGTATGATTAAAACCGATCTAGGAGTGGATCAAAAACAAGAACTGAACACTGCAAATTTGAGAAATTTTTGCAGACCTCCCGGTTAGCGGAAATGTTTGAAAATTTAAGGTTCGAGGTTTTTGAGTAAAGGTTTTAAGAGGAATTCTGAATAAATATTTAGGAATATTCAGAATAACTTCATATTTGAAAAAGCTTTCGACATTAGTAATGTTGTTTAAGAAGGTGCGAACTCATATTTTTTGAAGCTGTTTGGAGATAACTTTCATACTGAAAACAAGCTATGCAAAATATTACTACATTACATTACATTATTAAATTTACACTAGACATGTACACCTACACTAGTAGGTCTGCATTTTGTCATGATTCTTCTAGGAGTTTGAACAACTATTCACATTTAAAACACAGCAACAAGCTAAACTACTAGATTATCATGTTCCAGTGTGAAGGCAGACTTACATTAGTTTCTTGCGTTGGCGAATAATTGAGTAATCTTTGACTATCTTAAAGCATAGGCTATTATGGGTGTAGCTTTTAACACTAATTTATGCCTCCATGAAGAATTTTTTGAAAGACGGCACTATTTTGTTCTAGTTTGTCCACCAGTTAAAGAAACGCTTGGCAATATCACATTTTTTTGAAGATATACATTTTGGTTTTTTTATATTTTCACACTTTGATCGGTTTAAGGTTTGGTTCACAGTGAAACTATGTCAACATTCCGGGTTTGAACGAACTCGATTGAAAACCGGTTTGCAGCACCCATTTGTTTCATATCTGTAATTAATCTGGAATAGACCTCTTTGCAGCTACGAAGGGTTTCAAGATTGTCATAATTAAAAATATTCAAAATTATATTTTTTTTTTTTGGTTTATTTGAACACCGGAAGCTTGGGTGCTTCCATTACACATTGAAAATGGTACGACTTGACTTATAAAATTTCGATACATGAATAGCAGACTGGAGTTAACTTTTGGCTATGTTTGAGCTTCTTATTTTTTAGTACACACCCGGCGGCGTTTATGTCGCGGGCTCTGTGAGACTTTGCAGGCCTAGACAAAAAAATAAAACAAGAATGAATGATTTATTTAGACACACATTTCACTGCGACTCACCTGGCGTCGATAACGATCTTTTTTTTCAGGTCTCAATTTTGCCCAGGCTCGAGCGGCTTTTCTGATTAGGTCTTTCGGCTTCAGACCGCAATGTTTACGTCTATAGGCGCGGATGAAATTGAGGTACCCATTATTTGTCACGGGGCCAGGTTTGCTGCAACGCTTCTTATTCCCGCAACTGGGTTTGCGCTTTCTGCGCTTGGGGCAAGCTGGCTTGCGTTTCTTGGCGCAAGGATTACGCTTGCGCTTTTTGGTACGGCATACTGACGATGCAGATGCAGATTGAGATCGTTTCGGGGTGCCACAATCCGTATTATCGTTGCAACAATAATCGCTTTTAGACGCTGCTACGCGAAAAATTTCTTTATCGTTGCAGCTTAGCTGCTTCCAAAATTTTGCGCTCTCCGTGGCGAGGCGTAGCGGGCTCAAGCCCGGGTGACGTCTGTCCAATTCGCTCATGAAAAACAAGAATCCTTCATTCTTTCTGGATCCCTGCTTGCTTTTGACATGATTGTTGTCCATGGCTTCTCCACTAATTTGGTAACTCGAATTGATAACGCTGGGATTGAGAAAACGCTTATATGTATATGCAGCATATCAATGGATTCTTCAATTTGTTGAAGACTTTCTTTATATACTCACCACGATAAAAAATTTGGAAAAATATACTATAAATATAAATAACAATAAAATAGAATGTAAAATTTGGTGTGAACTTGTCTAGCTCTAAACAGTAACTGACTGAAACTGAAACTGATTCTAGCCAAATGAGCAAGATTACCAAGTCATGACATGCTATTTTCTCACAAACTAAACTAACATAAAAACACAAAACTTGATTGAATCTGTAGACGCCGCCGGATACTTATTCCCCGGTAGGGGATAACATCCTGGCTTAAATTATGCGAACCAGTTTTTATTTTTATTCCCAACTACAACAAGTTCTATGGTGGGCTTATTACAATTTCAAGCCGCAGGCCGTGTGTTAGGTTTTCTTTTATCTGCTAAATGCTATATGATTTATCGGGTTGAAGTTTATGGTGTGGCCATCAATTGGTCAATTAATTGGCTTTAGATTTAGTAGTTTTTTTTTCCCCATGAGCCCTGATATATTGTTCTTAGAGTAATATCAACAAAAGGACAAAAACAAAATAACCACATTTTCCATATTAAAATTCAATTATCAGCCATGCTTCCATATTTGCAGTAGTAGTATGTTGTTTTTATTGTGTAAAGATAAAATATTGACAACATAGTGATTACAGATTATAGCTGGCATTACAATAATAAAAACTGTAAGTGTTATACAACAATGGTTTATTTAAAACCTCCAGTTGATGCTATGTAGTATTATTTAAACAATTATAAATATAGGTACGTCTGAGAGTCGCCTTTCATTTGACTACTCCACCCACCTTCCCCGTTCGTCACGAGATAGTGGATCTTCCGTCAATGAAGACGGCTCTACAGACTGTTAAAAAAAAAAAAAAAGAAAGAAAATAAAATAGAACAAAATAAAATAAAAAAAAAAAACTTCAAAATCTTCGTTTATAATTTGTCGCCGATATTTGGTGGGTTCTGCTAAAAATGCTGATAGGATGCGCCAATTTTCTCCGTTTAAAATGCTTTGGAGTTCAAACTCGTTTAAAGTGATGCGGCGGAAGTGGAGATATCGCACCTCTCTAAGGATGGGACAAGTGCCGATAAAGTGTTCCACATTTTCCGTCTCACGCATATTACAAAGACTGCAGGTTTCATCCAAGTCCCTTCTGTGTGTCCTAAAGTTTAATGCAATCATTTCGCACCTCGCCTTAAAAATATTGCTAATGCAGTTTGTTCCTAGGCTATCTTGAAAAAAGTTTGATTGACCCAGGTTGTGAGTCAGCTTTTTATAAGTGGACCTTCAGTGCTCTGTCTAGCTCGGTTTATAAAGATTTGACGCTCTTCTTCGCAAAGCATTCTTATGACTTCAGCTTGTGTATGACGCCATCCTTATATATTATCCCAATCAAAGTTTAGCCCGCAGTTGTTTGAAATAGTGGACCAGTCGTAAAAAAAACTGAGTTTTCCCAAGAAGCAGTTGACTCATTATTTGCTTAGGCAGTCTTTTTCTCCGGCATGTTCATGACCTTGGCTACATAGTTGAAATGCAGTTGCAGTGTATACGTATACTGAGTTGGAAGGCCAGTTTCTATATAAATCGCGTAATTTGGCGTATTCTGCGGTAACTTGAAAACTTTTTTGATGAAAAACGTCAACAAGCGTTCAACATCGTCGAATCTAAGAAATCCCCAAATTTCTGCAGCATAACACATGATGCTTCTGACAGTTGCCTGGAACACCTTATATTTGCAACTTGGCTTCACGCTGTATTTGTATCTTATGAGCGAAACCAAAACTTCGTGTTTGGTTTTCTGTAACATCATTTAATGCAGCTTCCATTAAATCAAATTTCGTTTGAAAAGTTTAATTAACGTGGTCACTGGACCAACAAATGTAAACAAAACTCGCTCAACCAACTTTTATGCAAATATCTCGTTATCTTGACGTGCTATGCGGAAAGCGGACAATTGATTTGAATTCATAGACCAAAAATACATATGAATCTGTAAACGCCGCCGGTTACGTATTCCCCGGTGGGGGATAACATCCAATTTTTACTTTTATTCCCAAGTACAACAATATCTTTGGCGGGTTTATAAAAACTTCAAGCAGCAGGCCGTGTATGAGGTTTTCTATTATATTATCTAAGTTCTATATTAATTCTTTCACTTTCCTTTTTAAGGATAAATTTCTTTAAAATGGATAAATTTCTGAAAGGACGTTTCTGAAAAATATTAGGAAAAACTTTTCTTTTGGCCCTACTAGATGTGCGCTTCTTCTTCTTCTTATTGGCCCGATGTTGCATCACAACCGCTTGACAGTCTTGGCCTCTGCAATAAATGCCCTCCGCTCGCTTCTGCATTGTGCGAGCTGGCACCAGTTGTTCACACCAAGGTTGGAAATGTCTTTCCGTTATAAAAATATTCAAAAAAAATATTTCTTGTTGTTTTATTTGAACACCGGAAGCTTGGGTGCTTCCATTACCCATACAAAATTCTACGACTTGACTTATAAAATTTAGATACATGGATAGCAGACTGGAGTTAACTTTTGGCTATGTTTGAGCTACTTATTTTTTGGTACACACCCGGCGGCGTTTGTGTCGCGGGCTCTGTGAGACTTTGCAGGCCTAGACAAAAAAATAAAAAAACATGAATGATTTATTTAGACACACATTTCACTGCGACTCACCTGGCGTCGATACCGATCCTTTTTTTTCAGGTCATAATTTAGCCCAGGCTCGAGCGGCCTTTCTGATTAGGTCCCTCGGCTTCAGACCGCAATGTTTACGTCTATAGGCGCGGATGAAATTGAGGTACCCATTATTTGTCACGGGACCCGGCTTGCTGCAGCGCTTCTTATTCCCGCAACTGGGTTTGCGCTTTCTGCGCTTGGGGCAAGCTGGCTTGCGTTTCTTGGCGCAAGGATTACGCTTTCGCTTTTTGGTACGGCATACTGACGATGCAGATGCAGACTTAGATCGTTTCGGGGTGCCACAATCCGTATTATCGTTGCAACGATAATCGCTTTTAGACGCAGCTATGCGAAAAATCTCTTTATCGTTGCAGCTTAACTGTTTCCAACATTTTGCGCTCTCCGTGGCGAGGCGTAGCGGGCTCATGCCCGGGTGACGTCTGTCCAATTCGCTCATGAAAAACAGGAATCCTTCATTCTTTCTGGATCCCTGCTTGCTTTTGACATGATTGTTGTCCATGGCTTCTCCACTAATTTGGTAACTCGAATTGATAACGCTGGGATTGAGAAAACGCTTATATGTATATGCAGCATATCAATGGATCTTTCAATTAATTGAAGACTTTCTTTATATACTCACCACGATAAAAAATTTGGAAAAATATGCTATAAATATAAACAACAATAAAATAGATATTAAATTTGGGTGTGAACTCTACTAGAACAAAACTGTAACTGACTGAAACTGAAACTGATTCTAGCCATATGAGCAAGATTACCAAGTCATGGCATGCTATTTTCTCAGAAACTAAACTAACATCAATACACAAAACTTGATTGAATCTGTAGACGCCGCCGGATACGTATTCCCCAGTGAGTAAAAACATCCTGGCTTAAATTATGCGAACCAATTTTTATTTTTATGCCCAACTAAAACATGTTCTTGATGAAATGATTTCTTTTCCAAGTCTATATCTCTTAAACTGTTTGCAATTATACTTTACTGACTTAAGCAATTTTGTAGCTCTAAACCACTTCTACAAAAAAGTTTTCTGGACCAGCTCAAAAAAAACCGTCATCATGCTCAAAATCACGAAAATGTAAAAAGATGAAGCTTTTATCTTGGAATCCGCCACCAATAGCAATGATTGTAGGGAGAAACAGTTGGCAATCATGAATTCTTTAGCGAAAAGCTGACTGAAGATAGAATTGGAAGATTCGTCAAAATGGAAAAGTGTTGAAGGATGGATTTATTTTGTTATGTTTGTGGCTTTTATGTTTCCAAACGCGCAAAAACAACAAACTTAACAGCAAAAGGGTCTAGACCAGCGATGTCCAAAATTTGAAAAGGCAGACACGCGTGGTTGGCAAGCCAAATTCTGCCTGCGTCGCAGCCGACACATATATAGAGAGAGAGAATACGTGTGTTCTATAAATAGCAGTGTAGTAGAAACAGCGGGAAGCGGCTATTCCAGCTTTTTTAAAAATGATTTCGGTTTTTTTTCAGCTTTATTTTTATTTTGGAGTCATTTGCAAAACTTATAAGCAAATCGACAGTAATTGCCACCTCTAAAGTTCAGGAAACAATCATCTCAAAGTGCTAGCCAAGTTTACGGATAATTGATTAAAATGCCAAAAGTTTTCAAACAAGAAAGTCGTAAAGTCCGACTGCAGAACCTGGAGCTTAAGGTTTTGCTCCGGAAGAATGAATCTTATACCTCTTGAGTTTACTGAAGTTGTTGCAAATGCACATCATTCTACGACCAAACAAACTAAGCATTGTTACCATTTTGAAAGTATTTTTCGTAGAAGGTATTGGAAAATTACGATGACACTAAAGTTTTGAAGTAACGTAAACGCATCCAAGGACTCTGGAGGTAATGAAAAACTTTTTGAGTTAGCCTCGTTTACGACTTAGATGTTGTTCTTGTCATGGTCCAACGCTGAAGTTGAGCGTGTCTTCAGTCAGGTTAATATAGAAAAATCAAAACTCAGAAATCTAATAGAGGTGAGCACGCTCAACTCAATATAATGTATAAGATATTGGATACTAGTGAAACTGAAATTAAGAAATTAAGTTAAAATTATAGTCAGGCATGTTCTCAATTTCATTACTTTCTGAAAAGTAAATCGAACGCAATTCCGCTTCGCTTTCGTTTTTTGTTCTCAATTCCGAATGAAATTGCTTTCGATTTACTTTTTGTAAACCACCAGTCCAAGCGGGATCGGCACTAGATACATAAGAGCGAAACCGCAATTCCATTTTTTTTATGTACATCTAGAAACTGTAAGAGTGCGTAAATTGGCAATTACTTTTCATTCCACCGACCAACAAGTTTTACTTTTCAAAACGAAAAACTTTTTCGTTTTGGTGTTGCGAGAACACGAATGAATTCCACTTATGAAAAGTTGCCGTGGAAATGGAATTGAGAACATGCCTGAATATGTGTAGTATAGGTAAATACTGGTTACGTCGACATGCGAAATGCTGCTTCGATTATAAGGTCCTTCCTAGTAACCTTATGCTAATAGGCACAACTGAGGCATACGGCAAGGATGAGGACAAAGAACTTCATCACTCTGATCGTATATTAAATATATAATTGCATAAATAATAAGAAACGACATGCGTTTTTTTCCAGCTTTTTTGTCGAAAAATACAGCTTTTTTTTCCTCTCAGTCCCGCCGAAACCGATTTTTTTGCTCGGCAAAAGTTGGCAACACTGATAAGGACCTTATTTCGGAGCGACAGTTTGTTGTTGGCGTTAAGAAGCCAGCCCTTCCTTGTCGCCTTGGTTTGCAGTTTTCCAGCCACTTCAGCGATGTGTTTTTTGAACGTGAGTCGCTTGTCTAGCATCACACCTAGGTATTTATGCCTTGTGTTGTGCGGAAGGACTTCACCATGTAGGAATACTCCAGGGCTAATGTCTCTTCTAAGCGTATGGGTGACGCAGGCGCACTTTTACGAGTTTACAGAAATGTTCCACCGGCATGCCCAGTTCTCAAACTTCTTGAGGTATCAGTTGCCCTGTAAACACACCCGTCTCTTGCCGTGATAGCGGTGTCGTCAGCAAAGGTGGCGATTAGAAGGTCCTGCGAGTCTTCGATTGGGATGTTATGCGATTTGGGCATGTCCGAGGTAAAAAGGCTGTACAGGGTTGGACCTAGCACGCTGCCTTGAGGTACTCCTGCTCGAATCCTCTTCTACTGGGATGCAAGGCCATCCTGGACCACTCTGAAGGTTCTGTCTGAGAGGAATGATTTAACCATAAAGAATATTTGAGGATTGGGCGTTAACTTGATCTTAGCAAGATGGCCGTCGTGTCTGACACGGTCAAATGCCTGCTGAATGTCCAAGTACGCTGCCACAACGTACTCCTTGACGTGGAATCCTTCTAGGACGAAGGATAAATTGCAATATCTGGGGAACCAGAATAGCTAGAGACATGAAATAAATTGCCAGCGATAGAGAATTGATCAAAATTCTTGAAAATTTTGAAAAATTGGTGACATACACTGAAAACATTTTCCGGTATAAATAAAAAAAAAATGTAATGTGATGGTTTTGGTAGTTCGCGTTGAACCGCCACCTTCAAACTTTTCCTGGAATTTCCCCCAACCTTAAAGCCAATTACCTGAATGTTTGAAAAAAATCGCCCAATTCATAAAATTTGTATGTCATTCTCGGCGGTTGTTTAACATCAATTTGGGAAAATGGTTTGAATCTAGTACTGTCTGAATGTTATTATTGTTCGTTTATCTTTTAAAACCAAAAATACTGCAAAACGGATCTTCCGCAATAACTTAAAAACAAGACCTTGTTGGCATTTGCGAAAATTCGGTACGTTGGGTTGTTAGGGATGGGATTTTTATCGATAGTTTTAAGGTAGTATTAGGGATAGTTCGATACATTGGCGTGTAGGTGTAATGTGATATATGTGTGTGTCGGCAAGCAGTGGCAATAGGGTGATTCAATAGTGCAAGGGAAAGTAGTAGTGAGGGGAATTTTTGCGAAGGAGGGGAAAACGCCACCAGTCGGCGGTTATTCAAACGATCGACGACTGGATGGTGCTGTCCCACTCACTTGATTTCTGGGTAGGATCGGGGGGCGAGGAAAGAAATTACTCTAATACAGGCATCTTACTCGCACATAGGGGACTAGAAGGGCTTGGCCTTGGCCTTGATATAGCACAATGAACCCTAAGTTCGAAATTGGGTTACATTGCGGGATTAATGGAAGGCAGCTAAAGCGATAAAGGGGACCCAAAAGCTTGACTTCAAGGCAGTCAAAATTTCTAAGCGGCAAATGCAGATCATACTGTCCGCAAATCAATGTGAAGAAGACATAAAAAAAATAAAATTTGAAATAAAATTTAAAAAATATCAGTAGAGCGAACGCAACCTGTGCATCTACTGATAGAAAACAAATTAAATCTCATAAAAAGAAAAGGAAAAAAGTGAGTGAAAATGTTCAGCGGCTGAAGAAGTTTAATAAAATTTGAACTTCTGCCATTTTTTAGCGTGGTCAGACGACTAGGCTGGCCACGTACTAATTTTTGGGGCACCAGCAAATGAGTCAGCACAGAGGGATTCGTTTTCGCGTCGCCAAAGCGTACGGAAGGTCCAAGGCCCTGTTCCCGAGAAGGAAAATTTCCAGAGTGAGTCCGTTTCATGCCGAGGAGGGCTACAATTTGGTGGCCAGACAAAAAAAAAAGCGGGGAACGCCATACTGATTTATGGCCAGTCACTCCATACACCCGGACCAGCACCACCAATAACATTCTCTTTTGGATTTTGTTTATTGGTCCTCTTGAATATATGTGACCGTGATTTGTGTGATTTAATACACATTAAATTCTTCCCGCGTCTGCATAAGTAAATTAAATTTTAAATTCTTTTGCACGCAATCTACAACCTCGGTAATATTAATTTTTTCACACTAAATATAAATAGTTTTTTTTTATTTATTCGCATATAAAACGCATATTCATATACATATATCTTCATCCTTGCATACATTTTCACATTACCTATATATTATATATTACTCATATTACGTATTACCTACACATCATATTTAAAATTTTTCCGTTTGTAATTGTCCAACGTTCCTCGTGTCCGGGATTGTGCTGTCTCTTTGCGTAAATTTTTAAGTAAACCCTTTCTCAGTGCACGTTTCCCCTAAACCGTCCCTTGGAGCTCCACCAGGATAGGTAGGATCGTATTTCGCACATCTAGACTGATAAATGATTAATAAAAATATATATATATAACTCGCCGGAAAATATACGCACCTTATTGGGAACTTTGCCCAATAAATGAGCCATCGCTTATTATACACAACCCGACCCGTGAGACGAGGTGCTGAAAGGCAAAATTTAAAATTGAACATAAATAATTTCGTGAATATATGTATAAAAAGTATCTGTAGTTGAAGATCGTTGTAACTTAATGTCGCGGATAATTCCTGTTAGTAGTATAAGAAGATAATAAATGTTTAGAGTATTGAAGATGATGGGCTAAGTTTGTAGGCCAGGGGAGGGAATATGCGACGCTAGCCTGGATTAAACGAGTTTTGTCCGGAGTTGAAATGGGTGACGTTCTTCAAATCTGAGAAGGAGCATCACAGGAAGGGTGGGAGCGCGGTGACAGATCCATCTGTGTCGCCAACCTGGGATCTTTTTTTTGTTATGGTTGTCCATTGTTTTGATTTGCCGTTTTTTATAGTTTTTTGTTGTGTTAGTGATGAAGACATTGTCGATCGCATTATGTGAACTGCGGGCAGGGAAGAACCCGCCCTTTAGAGATGAGCTGAGCCAGCCGGCATTGCCCCGATGACAGAAAAGCAGTTTCATAACAACCTAATTTACAAAAACCGAGACCAGTTTTGGAAACAATGCACAAAACTGGAGTAGAATTTTGCATCGAGAAGGCTGCCCCCCCCATTTTCACTTTCGCCAAGCTTTAGCGATTGCAAACCGGTACAATAAAAGGCCACCCTCGTATGCAGTTATTTATTTATTTCTCAAATCAAATCAAGCATCATCAAGCTGATTTTGGTGGTTCTTGAGCTGACTTAACTGACCTAAAAGACCAGGTGGCTCCGAATGTGGCCTTGACAGAGCTTACAAAGAGTAGGCCCATAACCAGGAACAGAATAATTTTCATTTTGTGGCTAAAATTGTTTAGTTGTACAACGTTAGCATCTTTTATAAGTGAAACAAATTTGTTCTGCCTGCATAATCAAAAAATCGATTCTTTCCAGTTATTTCAAAAAATCATGGTTATTTAAAGCAGACTTGCTGCAAAGTTAACTTAAATATATAACGAGCACTTGATTGTGAATGTTGGATATAAATTTTGTGTTTCAAATTTACCGCCCCTCAAACAGTCTGTGCCTAGAGATGACAGTAAGTCACAGTGATTTTCAACTATCGCGCATCTCTAAGCAGCGACCATATGTTTTTGGTGTTTCTGCTTTTACCCCCCTATGGTCACACTGAAAAAGAGCGGAGAAAGTGTGTGGGAGCGAGTTGAAGAGAGCATCAAGTTTGCGTCTCTCATTGTTAGTATCAACACAAATGTACAAGCGAAATGTCGAATAACGGATAAATCGAAATCTGCTTTTGTTTTTGTGTGTGGCCCAAGAAATATTGAATTGATTTTATGCTTGAGATGATGCACTGCGTCTTTTTAACGGTAAATTGTAAATGAAGATAAAAGAAACGTGCGTGAGTGTCATTTAGTGTGTGTTAAAAAGCCAAGGAAATTCATTAAAACCATGTGCAATTAACGGGTCAATCACCCAGTCTACAGTCACAACTGCAGCGGCAGCAGCACCACCATCAGCAACTCCAACAACAACAATAACAGTAATAGTTATGCTTAAATAGTGCAAGGTAAAAAAATTGATCAAAGAAATGATGCAACTGCAGACCAAACAATTCACAAACACACACACACACACGTGCAAAATGCAAAGCCAACTGCATAATAAGCACCAACAAATGCAGACATCAGCAAGAAAAAAAAAACAAAAAAGAATTATACAAATATTTACAATTATCAAGCAAGGTGCTTTTCCAACGTTTAATCCACTTATGAGCTACATATATTTATATGTATGTACGAACGTGTTCTAGTGTTTTCCCTATACTTGTGAGAGTGGCTCACCTACACCTACACAAAGATGAAAGCAGACATCTGCGCTTGTCTCGTCTTCTTATGTTGTCTGAGGGGGGGCTCAGCGACAGGGCTAGAGAGACAACTGATAATTATGATGTTGCCTGGTAGCCCGCCCCCCCTGCAGACGCAGCAACCAGTAGACCAGTTTCGCTCCATATAACTGTTAGGTGTATATTAATACAGGGTCACTCTTTATCTTTTGATTATAAAATTGAACCAATTCGAAGTGAATGGTTTTCCAATACCCATTTAAAATAAATTTCAAAAAAAACAGTTTTTATACCAATTTTTATTAAGTTTGTAAAAAACTTCAAAATTTTAATTGAAAAACTCAAAAACTTTAGCAGCAAGGGCTGTGAGGGACACGCGTTTGACCACCGCTGCTTTCTGTTTTTATTCATGGGCAAAATGCACCCTGTATTTGTTGCCAATGAAACAGTTTTCAATATTTTCGATATATATTAACACTCACCGATGTCTTGGAATTAAGAATGTTGCAAAAAGGCAAGATATTTCCATTTGCACCTTTTCTTTGCCCACTGAGCATATTTTAGAGGAACGCATGGAATTTGATGATGATCAGAAAAGGAAATTTACACCGGTCACATCTAACATCTTTCAGTCAATGTTATCAAAAATTACACAAAAATATATGGAGAAAAAAAAATTGTCATAAAATTTATTGAACATTTCCTCAACAATATCAGGTCTAAGAATCTTATGGTGGTGATTGAAAGGCAGGTATGCTTGGTCCTTCTTCCGAAGGAAGACCATTTGGGTGTTTCGCGACATCTTTCGCGAATTAACCTGCTTAAGTCTATATTGCTAAATTATCTAGCATGTCTTGGTGATGAAATATGGAGCTATTAGGTACATGGGCATTGCTAATAGCAATGCAGCTGCGACTCAGAATGTCTGAATTAATGTCAATTGGGACCTCTGCGCAAAAGAGGGAAAGATCTGCATCATGTCGGGAGTGAGGAAGCTCCTCTTTAATCACCATCATGATTCTGTTGCATGTTTTCCATATGGTCCTCATGCCAGCTTTCATGCGAGGCGTTGTCAAGTGGGTTTCTTCTAAATTTTATAATAAGCATGACAAGTTTCTCTGCTATTAGTTAGTTTTATGAGGAACGTGAGGATATAGAATCATTTTAGTTATGTCAAATCATGTGTAATTAAGGGTTTTTCGGTTTTCGAGTTTTTTTTTACACTATTTATACGGTTTTCTATTTACAATGTCTCTAACGGTTTGTCTTTACACGGGTTGTTATCAGTTTGTCTGTTTGTCTACTATTAGTACTGCGTTCTACTCTCGGTTACCTCCTGTTTATTTACAGTGTGAACATCATTTGATTTCTTAACAAAACCTTAACAATAAAATATCGATACATCTATACATATGGGTATTTCCAATCTTTCGAACGGGACCATCGAACACATTTAAAGTAAATAAAAATCTAAATAAAATTCTAAACAGGCTTAACTTCTAACTTTTTATACCCTTGCAAAGGGTATTATAATTTTGCCCAAAAGTTTGCAACGCATAGAAATATTCATTTTCGACCCCGTAAACTATATATATTCTTGATCAGGGCGACGAGCTGAGTCGATTGAGATTTGTCCGTCCGTCTGTCCGTCTGTTTCTACGCAAACTAGTCTCTCAGTTTTAAAGCTATCGAGCTGAAATTTTGCACAGAGTCTTCTTTTTACTGCACGCTGCTAATATGTCGGAACCGACCGGATCGGATGACTATATCTTATAGCTGCCATAGGAACCATCGGTCAAAAAATGGGTCTTAGTGAGAAAAACTTTTTTGTTTTCAATGCCAGCGTCATAAAACTCGGTCATTATTAATAATAAATGCTTTCAAACAGATTTGCAAACTTTCATCAAAGTCGGTTGACTATATCTTATAGCTGCCATAGAACCGATCGGTCGGAAAATGGGTCTTAGTGAAAAAAAAAATTTTTTTTACAAGTAAATCGTTCTTAAGGTCGGTGATTATTAATATTAAACGCTTTCAAACTAATTTGAAAAATTTGGTCGAAATCAGATGACTATATCTTCAGGCTGCCATAGGACTTATAGGTCGGAAAACGAGTCTTATTGAGAAAAACTTTTTGTTTTCAATTTTATCGTTCTTAAACTTGGCGATTGTTAACTTGATATGTTTTCAAAAAGATTCGCGAAATTTGGTCGAAATCAGATGTTCATCTGACGGAAAATGGATTTTAGTTACAAAAGTTTTTGATTTTTATCTAAGCGTTCTTAAACTTCAAAAAACTTAAATTTCAAAAACAGCTTTTGCAAGTATAAAAACTTCGGCACAGACGAAGTTAGCTTGGTCTTCTCGCTATAAGTCCTATTGTTGGTGCAAAGGCTGATTTTGGGCAATTTTTCATTTTCAAAATAATTACTGTCCTTTTTTTTGGAAAAGCCCATATTCATCACATCATGGCGGTTATTATACAATTTTTAAAAATGGTATATCATCATTGAAAAAAATCATAGAATTGTTTGGGATCGTTTATTTGAAAGTTAAGGAGTAGTAAATTTTGAAATTATATTCTTACCCTTAGCAGGAGTTTCGCATGCGTCGCTTGTTCAATCAGTGTACCAAAAAGGGATAAAATTAGTCATTTTCTACTTATCAATTTCAAAATTACAGATAATACATAAGAGACATAGAGAGTCTTGAACCAGATTCGGATTAAGCGTGACAAAGTTGTCTAGAATCATTAATTTATTTCTCATTTGAGTTCAACATTGAGTCAAAACCTTTTCTTGAAACTTTAAAATAAGAACTAGATGGTTTTGGGAACTTTTCTTAGCATACTAGTTCTAAGAACGATACAGAATCAGAATAAAATAAGAACAAAATTGTACCACTTAAAGAAAGCGCATGTTTTAGCTAAATAAGTGAAATGACAATAAGAGACATACTGTAGTGTGAACGTCTATCAGAGAGTACTTCCTATTTCGGGTACATGTCTTGGTATTGTGCTTTAATCGACTTCCATTGATTTTTGATAATTTTTCAAAATTGTCTTGTATACTTTAAAAATAGCATTAAACTGGACTACCCCACACATTGAGGTATGTACCCATGTTTGCGTAGGCTGAGTGTGGCACTTGTTACAGATTCGTTGGCGTCAACTGCTACTGGTTTCCCTTTTCCTCTTTACCTCTCTCTCTCTCTCTCTCATCTCTCTTCCTCCCTCGGCCAGTGAATGGTTTTTCTTATTTGTGGCATTTTCTCGTGAGCTGCCTTTATTTTTTGTTGCTTTCCAATTGATTTATTTTTGCATAATCGTTCTTTGGCCAGAGAGCAAAGCGACGACCGAATTCATAAGCAAACGCACGCTAAGTACTAAGTACATACATAGGCATAGTGTAAATACATATATGATGGTATATATGGTATTTAAATATTTATTCTGCCTTTTTGGTACACATATGTAGATAGGCGGGTGCGAGTTGCCACAATATGACCAATTGCTTTTAAACAAGTGCTAAATAATGGGTCAGAATGAAAAATTCATAATTTTCATAGGAATATGTTACTTCTCTGAGAAGGGGGCAAGTCAAGGTTTGAGAGTATACAAACTTTGAAGGTCTAAAATTAATGAAATGTTAATAGTTGGTAGTTGCTTTCCTTAAACCTAAAATGATATTCCAAATTAAAACCAACTGATATACTTTCGTTTTCAATTTGGTGACTATTTTGACAAAACTTAGTTTCTAATTTGTAAATTAATTGAAAAGTTAAGATGGTAGCGCGGCTGCCAGAGAGGAGAGAACGCATATGCGTGAAGGCTATACGCGCCTGCTAACTTTTTGCGTAAAACAACAACTAATGCGCGACTTGCGGAATGGGCTTGGGCACCACTGGTTTAAACTTAACTGGTGGTTTGAGACTATTTGAACCAAAACCTGTAAAATGTACATACATTCCTTATTGTTATCATTCATAGGCAATCTAGAAAGGCTTTTAAAAGTAACTGGTCTTTATATTTTTGAAAGCTTGCCTCTTCTTCTACGTACATAAATGTACGAGATTTCCTTTCCTCTTTTCCAACTTATAGGTTAGTACTCAGAACGACAGAAAATTCCTTTCGTCACAGTGTTTCATATAATAAGAATCATCTTGGCTTTGCTTTGATGATTTCATGTGTGTTTTGAAAGTGTTTCTATTTATGTGAAATACTGTGACGAAAGGAATTTTCAGTCGTTATTTATTTATTTGTTTACTTTTCGAAATAGCAGCATATAATGGATTTCTAAAACGCATCTTTATAAATCAGCATTTCAAGCGATTTTTTACTATAAAATTATATTTTCCGGTCATACTATTAAGAAAGCTATAAAATTTCTTAAGAAATTGACTTAAAAGGTTGTTTGAGCCGAACGTATATTTTTGTATATATTGGGGCTTAGGTTCGACACGTTAAATACTTGAAAAGTTCGGTTCAAGGTCCAGTTCGAGGTAACCAAAAAACCCGAACCAAACTGGTTTTTTAAAGTTCGGTTCAGGATCGGTTTGTTGACTTTACTTGAACCTCTGAAACAAACCAGCTCTGACTTTGACTTTGGTTTGATGATTTGAATTTTAAACTTTTTTTGCGAACTGCGAGGTTTAAAATTTAATTTAGTAGATACAAATCTCACAGATAAAGGAAGATAAGGTCAGCTTGTGAAATTTCTTCTAAAAAAAGGTAATGGAAGTTAAAAAACCCTTGGCTTAAAGCTTCCAGAAACTAATCTGCCTAACTTTGGCTAAGTATTGCATCAGTATTGATCCTGAAATGGTAACCAAAATTTACCGACCAAAAATTATTATATTTTACTGGGCCTCTTCCCAAGCACTCTAAAAAACCATTGTGCAAGAAATTATTCCCAAAATACATATGGGCATTTCCACAGAAATGACAACTGCAGCCAAAAATTTCAAAGTCTACAAAAGTATGTTTTCTTATCATATTTTCATAGGGGATTCTACATGTTAAGGCTGTTATTTGGACCTTTTTTAAAGCAAATTATTTCTCGTCTCCAGGTTGTCTGAAATGAAAACTAAAAAAAAAATGAAACTTGAAAAATATTGTGATTTTTTTTGACAAAACTGCGTCCATTGAAAAATGAAAATTCGGTTTTGGGCCCTTTTTTTGTAGTTTAGTGTAACAAAAACAAAAAAAAAATAATTTCAAAACTATGATTGAGGGTCAGACCAAAATGGTGACAATTCTGCGTCGATTTCACTTAATTTCATCAAAATCGGTTCATTGTAACTGGAGATATCATGGCCGCCAGTTCGAAAAACGTGGTTTCGAGATAAATGCGTTTAAAGTTATGTTTAAAGTAATTGTTTTGCAAAAAAAAAAAATGTAAAAATGCAGTTCTGCGTCGATTGCATATTGTTGCATCTAAATCGGTTTAGTAGAACTAGAGAAAAGTGGCTTGGCAGTCCGAAAAAGTTGTTTTGAAAGTAACCAAAAATATTATAGATATTATATACTTACAGATATTAGTCGGCCATGCCAGCTGCATACAGCGGACCTTCCTCATCTTGAAAAAAAACTGTTTTTAGACAGCAGCTCTCTCTGCTCAGCATGCCATTCTGCCTTTCTTAGATGCGGCAGCAGCTCTAGTTTCCGAGCGGTTTAGTCGGTTATCGTTTCGCTATAATGCGTAATGGTAAGCTTGGTTGCCAATCGAAATGTTCATCAAAGTCATTATTTTTAGGATAGGCGACAACATGTTACCATTCAATTTCAAGAACCAGCCGTTAGACATTGTTCTACAAAAAAAAAACCTTTATCTTCTAAAGTATTTCGAATTTCAAAAAATCCTTTTAGGGCGACATTCTCAAATATCCAGATAGAAAAACATGGAAAAAAAAACCAAAAAAATTTTTGCACTTGGTGAATTCCCCCTCAATAATGCACTTTTTTCTAAAAATCTTTCTAAGGGTACAAATGGTCAAAAAAGAATGCACTAGAAACCATGGAAAACTATGTGATTGCAATAATTTTTAAGTTTTTGCTTTGCGTTTTAATGGAAACCACATAAAAAGTATGATGAAACAAAATGTCGCATGCGACATGTCACGTGCAACAGTGATTAAAATTAAAAAAAAAAATAAACTACTTAATATTTTTGAATCAAATAAAAAACATTTTTAAGATACATCAATGCATAATATTTTAAAATTTTCGCATTAAAATATTCCTTTAGGTTCAGCTGAAATCAGTGTTTGAACTGTTCGCCTTGAAAGTGAATTCTGTTTTTGTCGCATGCGAATGCATTGGTTTTTTGTAATTACCTTGAAAACGAACAATTGCCCAAATTCAACTTTAGCACCAATTATAGAGCTAATCAAGAGCTATAAGTTTCGCATTTTGTCAAAATAAATGCGTACGAATGTCGCATTCGACATTTGAGAAATGCCCATATATGTAAATGGAACTAAAATGGCTACTTATTCAAATAAGAAATCTTACTTTTATTATCAAATGATTTAGTATGTCTTTGTCTTCGCCTTGTCTAAATCCCACTGACTAAACTTAAGAGTATGACAAAAGTAAACTGTTATTTGGGTCTCACTGAACAGCAGTTTCCAAACCATCCAAACTGGTTTTCCTTATTTAGAATTGTAAGTAAAAGGGTTAAAAACTTTCTAAGGGAATACGTAAACAAATCAATTTATTGTTAAGTTGGTAAATTCCACTGATGATGAATGGGGTGTATTTTGGGTGTTTAGAATTTCTATTGCGTTTTTAATCATCTTTTTCGTGATTGTTTCTCCCTTTTGCCGTGTGTGGCCACAATTAGCCTACTGCTGCTTGCCAAATCTATGCACGTAACCAAAATGCAAAAATCAACATAATCAACATGCCCGCGAGTCTAACGGTGTTTGTGTATCTCATTTTTGGTTGGTTTGGTATCATTAAGAAAACGCAAACCGGTTCGGTTGCCTCGCGCTCGACTTACTCACTGAAGCGAGGCTCTCTGTCTGGTCTGAGTCTCTCTCTCTCCTTTTCTGCTGGATTTTGGCGTGATCTTAGGCTATTATTATTATTTCTTTGGCAATGCATTTCTTTTTGAGTCAAATAGGTTAATTTTATAACTGCACAAAAATCTGTGTGTTTACAAACAACAAGAAATGCAATGAATTTGCAGAAATGAAATGCCAAATAGCCTTATCCCCATGAACAAGAAATCAAAACAGCGCCGATTTAAAGTGAATATTTATAGAAAAAGTTGGGCACAGACAGCTGTTTCCCAGGACTCAGCAGAAGGCGAGTGGTTGTCTGATATGAAATAAAAATAGCTCAAGAATGGACTGACAAATGTATTGGTTATTTAAAAACTAAGGCATTCAGTTTGCAACAAAAAATACAAATGGAAATATCAAGGTCTTTAAAGCTTCGTACTTATTTTCTTACACACATATTGTGCATGACTCTCAGAGATTGTGATTGTTTACGGTTTGCTAAGCCGTTTTACAAAGGTATGCCCTAATAAACACATGCGCAAGACTTTAAAGCAGCTAGCACACCCTCTCATTGGTTTCAACAATTTGTCGACCATGATGCTTTTACTTTTAACATTAATTTTGGTACTTTTAACAGATTGACTAACTTGACAAATATGCTGGTTACCTAATCTCTTATAAAATTTGACACTTCTTTGATGTGCTCACACGATTGCTCTGATGAATGTGAGCAAATAAAGCTCGCACCGTGGTTGGAAAATCGAAATTGCAGGCCGAAGTATAAATCTTTTGTAGAAGTCAGTAATTTCCAGGTTTCGGTTTAGGCCCCAAAAACCGATGTGCAGCCTTGGTACTGAGCCTACGTGGGGTAATATTTATATGTCGGGAACTAGTAACACTAATGTCAATAGTTAAAATCTGGTAATACCAAAATAAAGTTCGACATTTTTTAGAATAAATGGTCCACAACGATTTAATGTACTAGCGCTTTTTGTGTTGTTTACAGTGAGTTGAAAAAATTAATTTGGCTTTAAAATGGAAATTTCAAGAGAAGGTTTTTATTGTATTGTTTTTCACAACTTTCGACGTGGATTATCTCAACAAGAGTGTGTCGATGAACTCAGTTCTTTGTATGACGATAAAGCACCATAAAAAACCACTTTATTTCGCTGGTATAGTGAATTCAATTGTGGTCGTAGTTTGCTTCCGTGAAGTTCGACCAAAATCGGTTGTTGTGCCAGAAAACATCGATGCTTTGCGTGAACTGATACTGCAAGATCGTCATGTGACATACCGTGAGATTGAGGCATTCCTAAACATTAGTTCCACCAGAATATGCAAGTTTTTGCTTGAACACCTTGCCGTAAAAAAGGTTAGTTTGTGTAGAATTCCGCATAATTTGACAATCGCTCTTAAAATTTCTCGTGTGGATTGGTGCATAGAAATGCTGAAAAAATTCAACCGCGTTTATAAGATCGTCACAGTTGACGAATCATGGATATATGCGTATGAGCCGGAAACAAAACAGTATTACAAAACAAGTATTTCGTACACGAAGTTCTGTGAAGCAAATCGTCGCCTGTTTCTTTGGCCGAATGGGTCATGTGGCCACTGTTCCGCTTGATCAATGTATGACGGTCAATTCTGAGTGTTTCACGACCATATGTTTGACGGAAGAAATTCACAAAACCAACTGCCGAAGTCTAATCATTCTCCATCATGATAATGCGAGCTCTCACACATCACGTCACACATAAAGTCGAATTGATGGGTTATCTGTCGTGAAGCCCTGATTTAGCACCCAAAGATTTATTTTCATTCCCAAACTTCAAAAATAAACTGCGTGATGAATGCTTTTCTACGCAGTGCGAAGCTGAAAGCTACACGCGACGTGTTGAAAAGCTACACGAGTCGTGTAGGATTTCAATATCTAAACGCGGAGTGCAGAAAAGCTAAACGCCACGTGTTAAAATGAAAAAGCTACACGCGACGTGTTGAAAATCATCATAATGAAAACGATTCGGAATTCAAATCGTTTTACTTTTTTAATCCACTCGGAAATGAGAACAGACCTGTAAACCACTGAACCGAACCAGTTCTTCTTATTTTCTTCTATAGTGTTTTACACATTTTTGGTTACTTTATATTTGAATTAGTGTAATGTTAGTCTTAGTTAGTTGCCAGTGTGTTATAGCAGGCTCAGGTTGGTCGTTTTGGAAGTATGTAAGGGATAATTCTTATACCCTAGTACCAATGGCAAACTTTCAACATCATTCTCAAAATGTGTGTGTTTGCTTGTTCCTCTTAGAAATGTTGTTTATAGTCACACCAGCAAAAGCAAAGAACAGCTGTTTGGATTGCTTTGTTTGCAATTGGAAATCATAATTCGCTTTCCAAAGATCAGGCAACATGCTTTCCTGGTAGTCCTTCCACGATAAGAAAGATTACGGCATTTTAACATATAACACAGAAAGAATCATTTGGCGCTTGCATTGGCCTTGCCCAACTCATGTTCGTAGTAGGTTTTCAATAAAGGGGGTCCATACACTTCTCACTTCACTTTAAACGGAAAATAGTGTTTTAGGAAACAGTGAGTTGATCATCCATCGCGGATGATCCAGCGAATGAACATTTATCTCCTATGAGGAAATACACAGAAAGAATGAGGTTCTTCTACGCAGGAGTCAACTCGCTATATAAATTGGGTGTTCTCTGAGTCTCTCAAGGTTGTCCGCAAATTGTTTGGTAATGTCGTCGCCTATCATAAAAACATTTAGCTCACTCTCCAGCCTACTGGCGCACATATACCAGAGCGCTCCCGATAGTCTGCCCAGTACTTATGCTTGGAGGACTCGGATTTTGTGTAAATAGCTGCTGAGTTGAACCAGAAATGGTTTGCTTTATGAGTCGGTGAAAACTTTTATGAGTTCACACAATACCGTCGCAATTCCCTTATAAACCGTCCGTAAGAAAACGTTCATGTGACCGTATCTTAACCAATCTAACGATCTTAGCTCTGTTAAACCTGTGTGTGCACCGGGTCCCGATGGAGTACCTGCTTGTGTACTTAGGTTTTGTGCTGATGCACTTTGTAAGCCTATTCATAAATTATTTGAATTGTCTCTTGAGTCATCCTCATTCCCTGTGTTGTGGAAGGAATCTTATATCATTCCTCTCCATAAAAAAGGTAATAAGTCGGATGTTGAGAATTATAGAGGTATTTCCAAGTTGTCTGCAATTCCAAAAGCTATTGAGAGAATTATGACATCTCAACTGCAACATTTATGTAGTTCCATTATTTCACCCTATCAACATGGATTTGTGAAGCGTCGATCTACTACCACTAACTTTTTAGAGCTTACATCATTAGTGATCAAAGGGTTCTTTGGTAAGATGCAAACTGACGTCATTTATACTGATTTTAGTAAGGCTTTTGATTCGGTTAATCACTCCTTGTTGCTTCATAAGCTGAGTTTAATTGGTTTCCCAACTAACCTTCTTAGTTGGATCTCTGATTACCTAAGTTCTAGAACACAAAAAGTTATATTTTGTAATTCATATTCGAAACTAATCCAGGTTACCTCTGGTGTACCCCAAGGTAGTCACTTGGGTCCATTGCTTTTTACTCTCTTCATAAATGATCTTCCGTCTGTCTTGACTCACTCTCGTGTGCTTATGTACGCCGATGATGTGAAACTATGTTTAACATATAACGATTTGGTTTCCCGCTATAATTTGCAAGCTGACTTGGATGCATTTCAGTCTTGGTGTAAAGATAATCTATTAAACCTTAACAGTTCCAAGTGTAAGGTTATGACAATTTACAGGAGCTTGCCACAATTCTCCACTTATATGCTTGATAATGTCCCACTTGAGTGCTTAAATGATTCAGCCAATGAGGTAAATGATCTTGGGGTTATTCTTGATCACCGACTTAAATTTGACTCTCATGTTACTGCTACTGTTTGTAGGGCCAGGAGTGTTCTTGGGTTTATTAAGCGCTGGTCGAAGGAATTTGATGATCCCTATACGACGAAGATTTTGTACACTTCTCTTGTCCGTCCGATTCTCGAGTACGGATCATGTGTGTGGTCTCCGCAATATTCGACACATCAAGATAGAATTGAATCTGTGCAAAAACAGTTTTTATTGTTTGCTCTTCGTGGTCTGGGCTGGAATCCTGAGGTCCGTTTACCATCGTACTCTAGTAGACTTCTTTTGTTTAACCTTCCCTCCCTTATTAACCGTAGAGTTATGCTTGGAGTAATCTTTATACATAGACTAATTAATGGTGAAATCGACTCAACTGAGTTGGTTGGCCAAATTAACCTCAACGTTCCTATTAGACCGACTCGTAATTTTATCCCCCTATCACTACATCGTTGTAATGCTAACTATGCCTTGCATGAACCGTTTCGTGTCCTCTGTGCTGATTACAATAAACTCTACCGAATAATTAACTCTGAAGCTTCTCTTCCTGCTATAAAAATTTCTATTGTAACTTATTTAGCCCGTAGTTAACATTACTTTATGTTCTTCTTTCGCGATTTAGTGTCACACGTTAGTGGCTGCGCCTCTCGGTCGGTTGGATGGGAGGTGGGCTGCTATTTTGCTTGGGGTTCGCGCGTAACAAGCTTAGGCTTGGTGTCGCATGGGCCACTTGAACGTACTGCGCATTGTACGTCAACGTCCATATTTATTTATTTATTTAAATAGTTTACCAAAAAGAATTTCCATATTACCTTAAATTACTCATCAAAAACAGGTCCTGCAACTAAAGTTGTACCCGAATGGAACCTTGTAAGCCTGCAAGCAAAGATCAATGTATAAAAGTCGATGATACTTCAAAACTTCAAGTTAATTAGAAGATATTGGTGGTCCTAACTAAAGATATGCCTCTGAAAAGTGTTGATAATATCATATCAAATCAATCGTAACTTTTTCAACATTTATGTCAACAGATTTCGACATCTGTCCACTTATACGAAATCATGTCATTAACATTTCAATAGACTTGTGCGTGTGTGAAATGTAAGTCAAAACCAAAAGTTTCAAAAAAAAAAAAACCAAATGTAACTATGACGAAAATTGAAATGAAAAAATGAGTGTGTCACAAAATATCAATCAAAATCAAACTCAAAGTCACAACACAAATCGCAACCCAAAAACTTAGGCCAAACGATTTGCTGTGGCAAGCACGAAAAGGATGAAAAAATAAAACTAAACTCTAAAAGTGTGTTGAAGAAAATCGATTCAATTTCCACCCAAAAGTTACACAGGGCATTCAACTGAGACACGAACAGATTCGTAAACAATTGTGTGGGGTTTGGTCAATTAAAAAAGTTTTTGTTTTCTGTTTTTACAGTTTTGCTTGCTGCTGTTGTCTTTAATTTATTGCCTTTGTTCAATTCGTTTCACAGTTGGCACTTTAGAGTGAGTTACACTTATTTATTATGGAGTGTGTTATGTTTTTGTGCAATCATCAAATGAGTTTCCATATTGTCTAATTACGACACTAAATGATCATTGAATTCAATTTTTATTAATTACAAATCATTGAGGAAATGTTTTCTAATGAAAAGGTTGATGAGTGTGTTTGGATTGAGGGGAGGGGGAATTTGTTGGCGCACTTTCTTAACATTTACTAAAAGGAATTTACGTGGAATTTTGCTCTATAAAAAAATACGACAAAAAATCAATCATTTTCCAATTAACAACTTTGGCAAAGCACTTACGTTATACTTACTCGCTCTTGGTACACTTAAAATTTTCCATTTCAACAGCTGAAAAAATGCTCATTAAAAACACATAAATTGTTTGTTGCCTTTGTTTTAGAAACTAAACAAATTTGATGCCCAAATGGGCGGTTCAACAGGGCCCATTTCTAAATAAGTCAAAAGGCTAAGAAAAAAAAGTCACGCCAACTAATTCCGGTTTTTGCTGTTTTGGTTTTTGGGTGACTTTTGTTTTCATTTCTCATTCTCAAGCGGAGAAAGCGCGATTTATAAAAAAAAATATAAAATTATAAACATTCCGACAGCAACAATAATCATTATTTTAGTAAATTCAACAATTGTGTTTTCGATGTGTACAGTGTACACACACACACACACACACACTTGAACCGATTTAGGGCCATCCAATTCACCTATTTATTTAATTTTTTTGTGCTATTACTTTGTCGCATGTTGGCGTTTTTTAGGTCAGTTTAATGTGTTGCATGCAAAACAATAAATACCCCCCATGAGCCTTTTCTCTTGTGTGTAGTCACAAACTGCAATTCATGACTGTTATCTGTTAAATATTTGAGAAAAATCAGCTTGGGAAAATACCGATTAATGTGAGTTTTTTTACTCTCTAAAATATACAGTTTTAAAGCTTCCGTTATTAAAGGGCGGATGTGAGCTATTAAAGAGCTTCCGAGGGGGATTATACAACTTATCGATGTTAAATTTAATACCTGGGTATGTAAATACTTTACTTTGGTGAAGTTATAACAAATTTTTGGCCAATATTTTAATGTGTCAAAGAAAAAGAATTGTTCGCTTGTATTTTTTCAACGCTTGTAGGTGGAATTCTTAATTAGCAGCGTTGTTCTCAATTTCACTTACTTTTCAGAAGTAATTCCGCAACAATTCCGATACGTTTTTGTTTTTGTGTTCTAAATTCCACGTGAAATTGCTACGCAATTACTTTTATGAACTAGTAGTTCCACTGCAGCTTATCGATTGATAGTTGTGAAATAGCAGCTATTGGATATAAGCATTTTCGTTTTGATTTTTATTCCACAAAAAATGCCGCTCGTTATGATAATTGACAGCTGAAAATTGCAAACCTTTTTAACCACAACAATTTAATAAGCTAAATTTTTTATTTATTGTAATTTATTTGGCGACCTTTCTAATGTTTAATTAGTGTGAGTTGGCTGGCTCTAGGTCCGAAAAAGTTGCGTTTGTTCACAACTTGTAAACAACTTATGCATTGTACCACCAAAAAGAGCTGGTTGCCTTTACAGAACTGTTTCATCGTTATCCCTAACGACTCTTCAGAAGGCTTTTTGCTGAAGAAAGCATGATTGCCAACTGCCTCTCCATACAATCATTGCTTAGATCAGTTGGGAACTGCTAAAAGCAATGAAAGCAAAAATAGACAAGCAATGAGTGCTTTCATCTTTCTGGTGGTAATGCTTAAGCTTAGGGCTGAACTTTTTAAGTGCAAAAGCTTGAGCTTTTGAGCGAACTTAGAAGTGCCCGTTAAATTTGAAATGCGAAGCATTCAAATAAGCGTTTTTTGCGTTGTTTCTTGAAACTTTTGTTAGTTTCATTTACAAAAAAGAGAGCGGGCCGTCTCTTATATAGATTTGTAATTTATTTGGCGACCTTTCTAATGTTTAATTAGTGTGAGTTGGCTGGCTCTAGGTCCGAAAAAGTTGCGTTTGTTCACAACTTGTAAACAACTTATGCATTGTACCACCAAAAAGAGCTGGTTGCCTTTACAGAACTGTTTCATCGTTATCCCTAACGACTCTTCAGAAGGCTTTTTGCTGAAGAAAGCATGATTGCCAACTGCCTCTCCATACAATCATTGCTTAGATCAGTTGGGAACTGCTAAAAGCAATGAAAGCAAAAATAGACAAGCAATGAGTGCTTTCATCTTTCTGGTGGTAATGCTTAAGCTTAGGGCTGAACTTTTTAAGTGCAAAAGCTTGAGCTTTTGAGCGAACTTAGAAGTGCCCGTTAAATTTGAAATGCGAAGCATTCAAATAAGCGTTTTTTGCGTTGTTTCTTGAAACTTTTGTTAGTTTCATTTACAAAAAAGAGAGCGGGCCGTCTCTTATATAGATTTGTAATTTATTTGGCGACCTTTCTAATGTTTAATTAGTGTGAGTTGGCTGGCTCTAGGTCCGAAAAAGTTGCGTTTGTTCACAACTTGTAAACAACTTATGCATTGTACCACCAAAAAGAGCTGGTTGCCTTTACAGAACTGTTTCATCGTTATCCCTAACGACTCTTCAGAAGGCTTTTTGCTGAAGAAAGCATGATTGCCAACTGCCTCTCCATACAATCATTGCTTAGATCAGTTGGGAACTGCTAAAAGCAATGAAAGCAAAAATAGACAAGCAATGAGTGCTTTCATCTTTCTGGTGGTAATGCTTAAGCTTAGGGCTGAACTTTTTAAGTGCAAAAGCTTGAGCTTTTGAGCGAACTTAGAAGTGCCCGTTAAATTTGAAATGCGAAGCATTCAAATAAGCGTTTTTTGCGTTGTTTCTTGAAACTTTTGTTAGTTTCATTTACAAAAAAGAGAGCGGGCCGTCTCTTATATAGATTTGTAATTTATTTGGCGACCTTTCTAATGTTTAATTAGTGTGAGTTGGCTGGCTCTAGGTCCGAAAAAGTTGCGTTTGTTCACAACTTGTAAACAACTTATGCATTGTACCACCAAAAAGAGCTGGTTGCCTTTACAGAACTGTTTCATCGTTATCCCTAACGACTCTTCAGAAGGCTTTTTGCTGAAGAAAGCATGATTGCCAACTGCCTCTCCATACAATCATTGCTTAGATCAGTTGGGAACTGCTAAAAGCAATGAAAGCAAAAATAGACAAGCAATGAGTGCTTTCATCTTTCTGGTGGTAATGCTTAAGCTTAGGGCTGAACTTTTTAAGTGCAAAAGCTTGAGCTTTTGAGCGAACTTAGAAGTGCCCGTTAAATTTGAAATGCGAAGCATTCAAATAAGCGTTTTTTGCGTTGTTTCTTGAAACTTTTGTTAGTTTCATTTACAAAAAAGAGAGCGGGCCGTCTCTTATATAGATTTGTAATTTATTTGGCGACCTTTCTAATGTTTAATTAGTGTGAGTTGGCTGGCTCTAGGTCCGAAAAAGTTGCGTTTGTTCACAACTTGTAAACAACTTATGCATTGTACCACCAAAAAGAGCTGGTTGCCTTTACAGAACTGTTTCATCGTTATCCCTAACGACTCTTCAGAAGGCTTTTTGCTGAAGAAAGCATGATTGCCAACTGCCTCTCCATACAATCATTGCTTAGATCAGTTGGGAACTGCTAAAAGCAATGAAAGCAAAAATAGACAAGCAATGAGTGCTTTCATCTTTCTGGTGGTAATGCTTAAGCTTAGGGCTGAACTTTTTAAGTGCAAAAGCTTGAGCTTTTGAGCGAACTTAGAAGTGCCCGTTAAATTTGAAATGCGAAGCATTCAAATAAGCGTTTTTTGCGTTGTTTCTTGAAACTTTTGTTAGTTTCATTTACAAAAAAGAGAGCGGGCCGTCTCTTATATAGATTTGTAATTTATTTGGCGACCTTTCTAATGTTTAATTAGTGTGAGTTGGCTGGCTCTAGGTCCGAAAAAGTTGCGTTTGTTCACAACTTGTAAACAACTTATGCATTGTACCACCAAAAAGAGCTGGTTGCCTTTACAGAACTGTTTCATCGTTATCCCTAACGACTCTTCAGAAGGCTTTTTGCTGAAGAAAGCATGATTGCCAACTGCCTCTCCATACAATCATTGCTTAGATCAGTTGGGAACTGCTAAAAGCAATGAAAGCAAAAATAGACAAGCAATGAGTGCTTTCATCTTTCTGGTGGTAATGCTTAAGCTTAGGGCTGAACTTTTTAAGTGCAAAAGCTTGAGCTTTTGAGCGAACTTAGAAGTGCCCGTTAAATTTGAAATGCGAAGCATTCAAATAAGCGTTTTTTGCGTTGTTTCTTGAAACTTTTGTTAGTTTCATTTACAAAAAAGAGAGCGGGCCGTCTCTTATATAGATTTGTAATTTATTTGGCGACCTTTCTAATGTTTAATTAGTGTGAGTTGGCTGGCTCTAGGTCCGAAAAAGTTGCGTTTGTTCACAACTTGTAAACAACTTATGCATTGTACCACCAAAAAGAGCTGGTTGCCTTTACAGAACTGTTTCATCGTTATCCCTAACGACTCTTCAGAAGGCTTTTTGCTGAAGAAAGCATGATTGCCAACTGCCTCTCCATACAATCATTGCTTAGATCAGTTGGGAACTGCTAAAAGCAATGAAAGCAAAAATAGACAAGCAATGAGTGCTTTCATCTTTCTGGTGGTAATGCTTAAGCTTAGGGCTGAACTTTTTAAGTGCAAAAGCTTGAGCTTTTGAGCGAACTTAGAAGTGCCCGTTAAATTTGAAATGCGAAGCATTCAAATAAGCGTTTTTTGCGTTGTTTCTTGAAACTTTTGTTAGTTTCATTTACAAAAAAGAGAGCGGGCCGTCTCTTATATAGATTTGTAATTTATTTGGCGACCTTTCTAATGTTTAATTAGTGTGAGTTGGCTGGCTCTAGGTCCGAAAAAGTTGCGTTTGTTCACAACTTGTAAACAACTTATGCATTGTACCACCAAAAAGAGCTGGTTGCCTTTACAGAACTGTTTCATCGTTATCCCTAACGACTCTTCAGAAGGCTTTTTGCTGAAGAAAGCATGATTGCCAACTGCCTCTCCATACAATCATTGCTTAGATCAGTTGGGAACTGCTAAAAGCAATGAAAGCAAAAATAGACAAGCAATGAGTGCTTTCATCTTTCTGGTGGTAATGCTTAAGCTTAGGGCTGAACTTTTTAAGTGCAAAAGCTTGAGCTTTTGAGCGAACTTAGAAGTGCCCGTTAAATTTGAAATGCGAAGCATTCAAATAAGCGTTTTTTGCGTTGTTTCTTGAAACTTTTGTTAGTTTCATTTACAAAAAAGAGAGCGGGCCGTCTCTTATATAGATTTGTAATTTATTTGGCGACCTTTCTAATGTTTAATTAGTGTGAGTTGGCTGGCTCTAGGTCCGAAAAAGTTGCGTTTGTTCACAACTTGTAAACAACTTATGCATTGTACCACCAAAAAGAGCTGGTTGCCTTTACAGAACTGTTTCATCGTTATCCCTAACGACTCTTCAGAAGGCTTTTTGCTGAAGAAAGCATGATTGCCAACTGCCTCTCCATACAATCATTGCTTAGATCAGTTGGGAACTGCTAAAAGCAATGAAAGCAAAAATAGACAAGCAATGAGTGCTTTCATCTTTCTGGTGGTAATGCTTAAGCTTAGGGCTGAACTTTTTAAGTGCAAAAGCTTGAGCTTTTGAGCGAACTTAGAAGTGCCCGTTAAATTTGAAATGCGAAGCATTCAAATAAGCGTTTTTTGCGTTGTTTCTTGAAACTTTTGTTAATTTCATTTACAAAAAAGAGAGCGGGCCGTCTCTTATATAGATTTGTAATTTATTTGGCGACCTTTCATAAGTTGTTTACAAGTTGTGAACAAACGCAACTTTTTCGGACCTAGAGCCAGCCAACTCACACTAATTTTTATTTATTATGAAATACAATCGACCAAATTGTGTCTCGCGAGTTTCCTTCACATTCAAATTAAGGGAAATCAACTCGATTTTGTACGAAATTATTACTTATTAATGGACTACCGACTCTTTTGATCAACGATAGACGACTATCGATTGATAAATGCCTATCGATGAACACGAATTTTTGACGTTTTACTTTTCACTTTTGCTCGTCTCAAAGAAATCGAAAGCGTTCGGAAAACTTATTATTTAATAACAAATTTATGTCCGTCTGTAATATTTTAGGATACGCATACATCTCTAATTGATCAGAGAGCTATGATTTATTTTGATTTTGCGGGTAGCTTATATTTCTATATGCCAAAAGT